>BEGY01000129.1:0-126687 GCA_002335675.1 Chlamydomonas eustigma | reverse complement strand
GGTATCATGGTATAGTCTTGCAGCAGCTCCCTCCGAGATGTCAAATGTGAAGAAGCCCCAGAGTCAACAATCCAGACTTGATCCAGCACCTCACTTGTGATAGCTGAGAAACTTGATGCAGCAAAGGCAATGTTACCTTTCTCTAGTGTCTTTGGTCCTTTTTGACCAAGCACTTCTTGCTGATACTTCCAGCAGTTTTTCTTGATGTGTCCTACCTTGTGACAGTAATGACACTCACGTGTTTCCTTGTTGTCATGTCGCATTGATCGTTGTCTGGCATCTCTCTTGTAAACACGTTGATTTGCAGCCATAGCAGTTGCATCCTCCCCTTTACCACGAGCAAACCGTTGCTCAGCATTTAGTAGCTTGGGCATGACCTTAAGAACTGTCATGTCTCCATCTGTAGCAAAGTCCACAATCATTTGGACCAGAGTTTCGTACTCTTTTGGCAATCCAGCTCGAGCTTCTTTACTTCAGCACCTGACGCCTGCAAGTCTGCTGACAGTTGTTGAGCTCTTCCAACATATCTTGCCATGTCCTCCTCTGGTAGCATGCGCAAGTTTGTTAATTTTATCCGAAGCTCTTGTTTCCGAGCAACTGAGCGTTGTACATATAGTTCCTTCAACGCTTCCCACGCCTCTCTGGCGGACGCAGCCCTCTTCACAGTGAAGAGCAAGTGATCCTTCACGTATTGGCCGATCAAGGCTTTTGCTTTCCTGTCCTTTTCAGCATTATCCTCTGTTATTCGTTCAGCAGTGATGACATCCCATAAACCTTTTCTGTCCAGAGCGAATTCCATACGAGTAGACCAGATAGGCCAGTTGTCATCCAAGGGTTCGAGTTCGATTGAAGAGAGTTTCGTCATAATTACAATCTTCTCGCAGAGTTTAGCGTTAGAGGCCCATAACCTGTTGTAGTTTCAGAGTGAAAGCGATTCGCCAATACTTTGTCTTGAGGATATTACAATAAAGAAAGTTTCAACTTATATAGTCAGTGGAACGTTCTAGAAAACTATAACCCTGAGAAACTTCTGGAAAGGTTCAACTTCTAGCATGTTCCAGTACTTCTAGATTGTTCCAGTACTTCTAGAATGTTCCAGTCCTTCTAGAATGTTGAACTTACTTTCATCTACAACAACGTCCTTGCTGATCTTGACCTTGCCATCCACCAGAACCCGGTAGGCCTTGGCATGAGGTGCATAGCCAAGAAAAATGCCAGGGTTAAATGTCTGTCTTCTAGGCTCTAACTTTTTTTTTTTTTTTTTACAACGATAGAAAGCTAACTATAGCTTCTTTTTAGCTTTCCTTGCTTTGCTTTGTTTTAGAGACTTCATGTTTTTATTTCTTGTCTTAAGATTTAGAGACTCGAAGGACCAGCTGCAAGGGGCACCGCAACCAAGCTTCTCCCTCCAACGTCCCCCAAGCTGCCAGGAAAGCGTCATCCTTCTTGGATGAGTGCTTTCCACTCGCACATAAGGAGGAAGACAGCAAACACACACACCTCGAAATCTGATCCTTACAAGAAGATACTAGAGACTAGGAACATGAACAAGAATGGGAACAGGAACAGAGGAGAAACCACCAGACAAAGAAACTAGAGTTTTTAAAGCAGTCTTTAAAGCCTGCAGGCAAGAAACAGAAAACCTTGAGACTTTAAAACAAAGCAATGCATGGAAGACTAAAGAGAAGCTACAATCAAGACCTAAAAGACAAACAAAGGCAACCTGAAAGGGGCATGACAGCCTTGCCCCTTATCCTCCTAACTTAAATGACCTCTGTCTTGTTCTATAATGGTAGGATTTGTTTATATACATGTGTTACAAGAATATAGATATTCCATATCACTTGACATTCAAGCGGAGCTCTTCCATGGAGTTTGCTTCATCCATAGAAGCCTAGAGAGAGAGGTTGTCACAAAAAAGCTTTTAAATGATAATCGTCTTTAATGGTACTTGCAGCACAAAATAACTACTGAAAGATTCGAAGTTGTTCTTAGGCAATTGAGCTATTTGAGCTTTCATGCATTATGGATGAAAATGAAGCCAACCCCTACAAGTAACATACCTCAGACACTCGCTCAAGTGAGCGTATTTTTAAATCTACTTTCTGAGCTTGCAAGCTGGTAGCCAAAGAAATCAAATTAGAGTGTTGAAGGGATTCTTGATCTGAAAGAGAGCGTGCAATGTCCCTAGCCCTCTCCAAACCAGTCTGGCAAGAGTCTTGAATGGAACGCAATGAGAGGTTCACAACATTTAATTCGTCCTGCAAGGAAACAGGGTCACTTCATAATAGTGCACAATTTATAAAAATAAAACTTTATTGCTTATTTAATTGATAGCGGTGTGCTACCTCCATTGAGGCTTGGCAGTTTTCCTCCATTAAAGATTCCAGAGTAGCTTTGGCATAGTTTGCAGCAATCATGGGGCTGATGAAAGAAGAAAGAAATGCGACCTGAAAAAAGGTATTGGTGACTTTTAAGATAGAAGAGAGAAACATTTAAACATTACATGTCACGTCACTTGTTTGTGACTACAATAGCCTTGAGACTTGCACATTATAGATGAGTGCGTTCATATTCTGTTGCTTTATAATTTTTTTATTATTTTGCCATAGTTTGAGTTTTATAGAGCAGGTGTTGACTTGCCTGAGCCAAAATAGGATTTGGGCTATCCATGAAAGGGGTTATTGTGTCAGATGAATTGCATTTTGTCACACCAACAGAGGCTGCAGATTCTAGTGAGCTTGTGAAGAGATCTTCTATTGGAAGTTGGAGGAAGTGCAACATGCATTGCACCTAGTACAAACAGGAGGTTTCACAAACAATGGCATTGATTATTAACTAGTTGACAAATCATTTATGAGCAACTTCAGGTTTTACCTCCATAAATTCATCAATATACTAGATTAAACTTGGATGAGCTTCTACAATATTTCAGCAACCACAAGTTGTAGTCCTGATTGTGTAAAATATCATCGTCTTGCCTGAGTTTTAGTGCCCACATGCTCTGCAACCTCTGCCCAGTTATCTCCAAACATCTCTAATGCATTCAAAAGCAAAAACGTCTCTTGAGAACTCCATCCTCCTTCATCCCTTTCATATATCGTGCGATGTGACACTCTTGCGAAATCTTTACTCGTTAGGTGTTCTGGAAACATTCCTTGCGCATGTGCCTCGGGAGAAATTTCAATGGCAGGCATCTTCGTGCATTGATACCTGCAATAGAGCAAAACAAGCTGACATTCAAATCAATGCACATGCAGCCCACAGGTGGATATATGGCAGACCCACCTTAATTCTGTCAATGGCACCGAGGGCATCATGTTGCAGTACAATCTTGATGGAAGGCCTCGGTCAATCATAGCTCTTGAATTTAGAAAGGGCTTCCTTGAGCTGAGAAAAAACTTGTTGCCACCATGAACTGCAGCAGCCTGCAGTTCAATAAAACCCTTGTCTCCATACCAGGCAAAACATTACCTATCAACAATGCAAACTTATGGTGTTTACATTCACGGCTAATTGAGAAAGACCGTTACAATCAAATAAGAAAGCATTGAGGTGCAGCAATTACTTGAGCATCTTCTCCACTGATTATGCATCAAATGAGATTTTTGTCCCTATACCTGTGAAAGTTAGGACTTTGACAAACACAATTCATGACATTGATGACATGCATTTGTGCGACTTACTCTTTTGGAGGTCATGGAGTTGAGGCCTACCATTGTGATTCCTCTAGAATCATTGCACAAGCTTATCTCTGCGGCAGCCCTGCTGCCACTACTGAGAGTACCATAGCCTTTGGTGCGGTTGATGATGTTGTTTTCCTCCATGAACTCGAATATTCTGTAATAAGCAAGAAGAGCAATCTGAACTCATGACACTTTCAACGTAGCAGGGTGCGGCGTTGGTAGAAAAGACTGATAAATATTATTTTGGGAAGGTGCAGACCATGCCGTAGTTTCTATACAACAGTCTAGGTACTCTTTGTCAAGGTGGGTAGATAAAACATTTACCTAGTGAATGTAACTGCATCTACTATCCTCCCTATAGACAAGGTGTGGTTCCGAGCAGAGGGCATATTCAACATCCCTGATGATGTGTGGTCCTTGTTTCTCTCCTCATACAAAGCTACCAAAGAATTGCGAATCTCCTTGTACTCTTTAGGTGATGCTCCTTGCCATCTGCAAAAGAGGAGCAATGTTTTTGGACTTGCAAGCCAAGTCTTCCTTCCCCTATGATATGACCATTGCAAATATGTACCAAAGTTTCTTCAGATACAATGTAGGTATAAAGCATTGCAGATTAAGAAGATATAATTAAGTACTGCAGAAAATGCAGAGTTTGATCTATCAATGTCAGCACATGTAGCACTCACATCTTAATCAATATCCTGGCGCAGTATTACTTTATTTTTCTGATTAAATTCAATAAAACGATATAAAATGTCATGTGTTTACAATAGACAGAACTTACTTCCTCCTGCTAAAGATCTGAGGGAACTCAAGTTTCTCTCTCTCATCAATTGACTCCAAGCTGAACCAAGATGGATATTCTTGAAAACATCCCAGTGACCCACGCTTGTCAAGCTGAAACACACAGGATAAGTGTTGTGAAGAAAAGTTTAGTTATCTAAGTGCTCACAAGGTCATCCATGATGACCAAAACATTATAACAAGGAGGCCGTTGAACCGCCATTGTAATCAATTTCTCAAGTAATAACAGAGATGGCCATCACTTGAAGCATAAGCGATGGCGGCTTATCTACCCTGGAGTGGATGGCCCACATGTGCAGTGCTCAGCTGCAGCTTGAGCTACATATTTCCCTTGCAAGCTCACCTTTTCCAACACGAATGTAGCTGCAGTGTCCTTATTCTTCTGCAAGTTCTGACAAGACAAAGTAGTGAGGGATACGGATACAAGAAGTGAACATACAACATGTACGAAGCTCCAGGGCAAGAATGAGAAGTGAGGCAAAGAAGTCGTTTGATTGCATTAAAAAAATAACTACCACTTAAATAATACATAACAGCATCATGTTTTCTAGAAAAATTTGCTAGCACTCCTGGCACTGGACTCATGCCCACCTTGGACATGTTCTGAGTTGAGAACATGGATCCATCATTAGAGGATAGTGTAGGAACCCGTGTGGTCTCACGAAGACTACACTTCAACACATGTGGGAATGTAAGATGACAGCTGCCATTCGCGGTCTCTCCGCTGCCACGCATATTGTTGTCAACATGATCTTTTCCATCCAGCTGCTTGGAGCGCTTCAAACTTGCGAGAGGCTCCATCAAAGAATCATTTTTACGCTTAAAAGCAGAGTCTTTATTGTGCATAAGCTTGGCGTCTGAGCAGAGGTTATGATCACCCCCGCCAGAAGAACTGATGAGTGCATGCAAACTATCAAGATCACCTTCAGCTCTGACTTCACTTAACTCAACCTCCACCTGTAGATTGTCATAATTGAAATGGGAACTTCAAACAAATTTTAGGAGGCAAGCTGTATCATATAATATCAAGCCTTTCACAAGTCGTGTTTTTCCATATACCATCTTTATTTTATTGCATGTACATCTCACGAACTCTGTAAAGAGATTCGTCATGTACCTTGACTCCTTCCATACTGCTCTTCATTACAAGCATCTTCATCCTAGCTTCATCAGATTCACCTGTAAGAAGGTAGCAATGAGGAGGAAACAGAGGCACTATCAGCAACACTCATGCAATGTGCAAGATGCCTTGACCATCAGGCACTACATCTTCGAGTAGCTACAGTAAAGCACATTCTTCATCTTTTAATCTGTAACGTTAGAGTGAGTGGAGAGAATCATAGCTAACAACTTCACAGACGGGACCTGAAACTTGCCTTCAACACCTAGGTGACATGGTATAGCTGCGGCTACAGCACCCTCTTGCTCCTCCTGCGACTCCTTAGTTTCATAATCAGTGGGATTCATCCACTCGTTATACTTCTCACTGTCATACACCCAGCGCACGTAAACTTTCCATGGCCCTGCGGAGGGTGGAGCATCAGCTTGCAGCTGGTCAGGGGCATACTCCCGGCTAATCCACTCATCATAGGAGTCTGGTAAATACCACCAATGCACAAGAGCCTTGGAGCCACTGCGAAAGGAAAAGGGCCTTTCATGAAATATTACAGATATTCAATCAAATGAAATGCAGGGCTCCAAAAACCAATGCTTCAAAAGTTTCAAAAAAACAGGCTCAGGATTCCTTTGATTTTCTTACAAAGCATGACCCTAATGCTAGATAGTTAATGTACGACTTCAAAAGCAACTCAAACATAAACCCTGCAGACCTTTACCTAAATTCTTGAACTCTCAAGTACAGCTGGCCATCGTCTGGGTCACCGCTGGGTGGGAAAGGATACACATGATGACTTATGCCATCCTCCCCTGCTACCATCAATTATCAACAAGTCAATATGTCAATATGTTACTTGATTCAGATTTAAGGTTAAAAATCAATCACAAAATAAAAGATTATTACAAGTGTGCATAGAAAACATTTGCAGCAAGAAACAAAAATTAAAAAGTTACTTATGTACCAACAGCAGAGCACTCCCTCTTAAGGAGTGCATACTAAAGCACAAGTAGCAGAGCACTATATCATACTGAGTTCATACCAGAAGTAGAGGCTATGGATCCACCAAGCTTCTGTACCACAGCTTTCAAGCGTGTTTGATCTTGAGGTGTACACGTGGGATCCAGGAATATTTTTGGAGCAGTAATATGGCCCAACTTTTCAAGCTCCCGACGTACATTCATATATATCTCAAGGTGCTTTCAACAAAAAAACATGGAAAATTTCAAAAAAATATTTTTACCTCAGCATTTTCAAAAGAAAATCTAAGTCACTGCACTCAGCGTTCAGAGTAATGAGCTGTCTTTAGTTTCTCATGTGAACATGTGAAGTACATGGCTTCAAGAAAGAAGCAGCCCATCACTGATGCTCAACACCTGCTGAAATGTGAAGGACAAGGATACTCACCTCACGTTTTCGCACAGAATTTGAGAAGTCTACAGATATATTTCTGTGTTTTTTAATTTGAAAAATTCGAAAAGCCATGGCAAATACTGCCCCTTCTCCTTGAAAATCTCTAAATATTCGAGCTGGGACCTTCGTTTGCCTTTTGAAAGTTCCCTGCAGACACATGTGCAAAGGATGCTTACAAACATGAGGTGATCACTACCAGAGATGACTTGACTGACATTTAGGCCAGCAATGTCCTCCATAAACTGTAGAAACTGGGCCAAAAGATCAGCTAAAGCCTCAGGGGTTATCTCAGGCTCTGAAAACTCTCGTTGCAGACGTTCAGCAATGGGTGCAAGCCTTACGAGGGTCTCCTCTCCCTGGTCAGAAGAAAAAAATTAGAGTATAAACAGGACTCATTGACAAGCAGAAGCTTGCCTTGAAATGTGCCGGGTCTACGTTCCCATTCTTTTTCCCATCGAATCCCAATTCATTAGCTTGCATCACAGTAGCCGTATATACGTATTTTAGGAACCGTAATCGAGTGAATGCGCACTGCAAGAAGATAATATCTACAGAATAACATGCCCACTGCTCCTTAACCCTGAAACATAGTTATGAAAATTGGTTTCTGAAATTGCATGCTTCGACACACAGGATTACTTTACAATGAATAGAAGTATCATGACATGACTACTTATCGAATGTCATGGTAGGTGCGTGAGAATTTGAACTTCGTTGTAAAAGAGTGCGTGCAATCGCGATCGCATTTGAGGCATTAGCTCTTAGATTCTGTTTCATAAAGGAAAGCCGTTATACAGGCCCTGATAGCAAGTGTACACAAATAAGATCATTAAAAAGTCCGATAACCGTCTTATGGCATAAAAAAATTATGCAGGTCTACACATACAGTGACATGCAGCAGTGAAGCATTATTAGATCTACTTTCCCTTCGGCTTCTTGCCCTTGAAGTATTTCCGCATCTCGTAAGCATCTTCTCCATTAGCATAGTATTTCAGATCAGTGTCGTGAATCCTGATATTTGATGCATGTACAAGAAAGGAGTAATGGACCTGATAAAGAACAAATGTTCTATCCTCATGCTGTTATCTTTGCATGAAGATTGACCCTTAATTGTGACCAGGCTCTCACAGACATCACAACTTTTACTTACTCGTATTTTAGAGAGTTTGTGTACATGTGGTAGGCTACTTTGTTTGTAACCCGAACATGTAGGGAAACATACTCAGCATTGAAAACCTCTTCCATAGCCTTGTCTGCAAAAATAGTGAATGAAATGAGAAGTTACTGCAAGAGAGACGAGGATACTAACATGTGCTGGTAAAGTGAATTGAGCTGGCGAGTCCTTACGAGTAGCCTGCATTAGCCGTGTTGCTATGCCAAGTTTCCGATGAGTCCTTGCAACAGCCACTGAGGTGATGTGACCATGACTGTCTGTGGCATCCTCGTCCCTGCCACAAACATGTATTTATGTTTACTCAACATTGATCATGAGCTTCACATTAACATGCTTGTCAATAGCAGAGCTACAGAATTTCCTGAAGATCTTACAGAGACAAACTACACATAGGTTCCTTACATTTTTGCAAGAACGTATCCACAAATCTTCCCATCGTAATCTTCAGCAACATGCAAAAGCTGGGGCCATGAAAGTATGTGATACATGTAGTACTGCATAAGAAAGTCACAACAACAAGAGTCTGCTTTAGTCAAAAGTTTTAAATAATTGCTTTTTTGGGGGGCAGCCTGCTGTTCTTGTGAACACTGTGAACCTTCCCTAACAGCAGATACTAAAACCATGTAGCTATATACTGTAGGATTAAATAAATCTAAACTTCATCTGTTACAAGAAACAAAAGCTTTCAATCCAGTATATCATGCTGGAATACATAAACACCTTGAGCTGGTAATTCTCTGGGAGGCTACATTAGCAGAAGCATGGAACATTTGTAAGTTCACAGCAAACAAATACACAACACTGAGGCCTAATTAAAACTGGTGCTTAATTATGCAAACATGAACATTCAGTAAGGATATATAGTGGCAATGTTGCTTACCATAGAAGGTTACACCTCTGCATGGCCATTAGGTCTTCAACTGTAGCAGGACGTATATTAACCATTTTGAATAAACGTGGTACACATTAATTTAGTGCTGATGCACACTGAACATCATTGTTCCAATGGGCCTGCCCTCGAGGTGTAAATGACCTCCGAGGGTAACTTCTTGTGACACATGTCTACGCTATACCTTCATACAGACAGTGATTTCGATTGACGGTGATGGGACGATCTCTCAGCAGGTCCCCAGACAGGAACGAGTCATCAAGGGAGAAAAAAAAGAAAAAGAGAGAAAAAGAAAAGAGACCTGAGGATCATAATCGAAGCAAAAAGGTTTGTTCATGTCGGTAACAGGGAAAATGTATCCTGTAGAAACTCATGTAGTGCCTATCATTAGGATCGTCATGGAGATCGTTCACATCACAGAGAAGATGATGAAATTGATGAGCCCTTAGCAGAGAGCAGCAGACATGGACACAGGTGGGCTCTTCATCTTCTTTGTGACAAAAAAGACTGTGTACCTAGTCTTAATTGCTTTGCTTCACATTCGTACTCATTATTGTGAATGTCTTGCAGGGAGAGACATAGCTCTCATAGGTCTAGGCAGAAATCAAGCAGTAGGTCTCCAGAGCGTAGCAGTAAACGTGCACGAAACGGGGAGGAGAGTGGCAGATCAGAAGCACGAAGATCAGAAAAGGAACATTCAAATGAGGCACATGTCACAATAAGCTCTGAAGATTCTCAAAAAAAGAAGAGAGAGGAGGAGCAGGCCTCACTTGATGCTCAGATGGAGGAACGTAGAAGGAGAGTGGAGGAGTGGAGGAAGAAAAGAATGCTTGAACAGGTGCTTCTGTTGGACATAATGGAGAGCAGCGCAACGTACTAAAGCTCACTCAATCTTGTGTTAATTAATAGGTCTTAAAACAATGTAGGTCTAGAAATTATTCTTTGTAGTTCCTACCCTCCACTTGGTACTACTTTCTCGCAGGGTCTCCCGCAAGAAACCATTACAATTGCAGCACAGGAAGCTTCTACTGATGATGTTAAAGAAGAGTTAATGAATGCTGAAGATAATGCTGAAGATAAGAAGTGGACTTTAGAGAATGATGAAGATGATGACTTGGAGGCTGCAGATGAAACTACAGAAGGTATGCTATTAGGTCTTAGTACCATCTCAGATCTTTTGACTCAAGAATAATTTCCAAATGCCCATTGCAAATTTCTGACATCTTCAATTGCACACAAGCTGTTGACAAGATTGACACCCTTCAGTTATGATCCAAACTAGTGTTTGAGATATGCATCTTTTACATAATATCATGCTGTCTGCATTATCATCATTTGCAGTGAAGCTTGAGGCAGTGGAGATGAAAGCAGAGGACGATGCAGCGCCCCATATTGCTGTGTCTCCATTGTCAGTCACCAAGGTAGAAGCAGATGAGGATGTGGATCCCCTGGATGCTTTCATGATGAGTAACTCAGAGCAGCTTCTCACAGAAAATAAGGTGCATGAGAATGAGGAAGTTGATCCTCTGGATGCTTTCATGAATGCCCAAGTGCTGCCACAAGTTGGGGCCTCTGTTGCAGCAGTTGTTGTGAAGCAAGAAAGGGCACCAGGAACTGGAATGGGTCACAGCATGAATGGCAATCTCCCATCTGCTGCCTCTGGGAGAAAAGGATTACAAGGGAGATCTCGTGCCTACAAGGGGGCTGGAGGCCGAAGGGCTCACTCTTCTGATGAATCTAGCTCAGACTCAGAGGAGGAAGAAAGTGCTGAAGAAGACGATGCAGTGAGTTTGAGACTGATGAAATTTGTATCCTCCATTGCCGTTTTGACATTGCATTTTATGGATGATGTTTAGGAGTGGGTGCGGCTGGTGAATGCTGGCAAGCTCAGTAAAGGAGACAAGCTGAGTGCTGTGGATCATAGTCAGATGAATTATGTATCCTTCAGAAAGAATTTTTATATTGAGGTTCCTGAGCTGTTAAAACTTTCTGACGAGGAAGTCCTTCAGCTGAGAAAGGATATGGATGGCATCAAGGTATGAGGAATTTCACATCATAACATGTATATTATGCTTTGCTTTTTCCACAGCCTGCAATTTAAGATGCAGCTTCTAAACATGAGTAATTGTTACACGTGCCCGTTCAAATATTTTCAGGTACGTGGTAAGAATATCCCCAAACCCATTCGGACATGGACTCAGGCAGGCCTAAGTGGAAAGCTATTGGAGATTTTAAAGAAGAGCACTTTTGAGCGCCCCCTCCCAATCCAAGCTCAAGCCTTGCCAATCATCATGTCCGGGCGGTAAGCGTGAATTAAATGGTTACTTACTCTGAACTTGTGGAATAGGACATCAATGACTCAGCTCCCCCCCAATGAATTCATGATCAACCTTTTAGGGATTGCATCGGCATTGCCAAGACTGGATCAGGGAAGACTCTGGCCTTTGTTTTACCCATGATGAGGCATATTAAAGATCAACCAGTACTTGAACAGGGGGATGGGCCTGTAGGCCTTCTCATGGCCCCTACCAGAGAATTAGTACAACAAATCAGCAAGGTAAAGATAGTTAACATGGTTTGTTATGGTAACATGGCCTCCAATAGGACAGGTTATTGTTCCACGCTGCGCATAAGTGCTTATATGTACATAATGCAATGCATGCAGGGCACTGGAACTAGTCAAGTGTTCTGTGATCACCACAGAAACCCACACCCTTTAATTCTTAGTCGAGCTCAACAAAAATGAATGCTGATGTGGACGATTCTGGATTAGCATTTATTTGATCATGTTTCATGGACGTGCAGGAAATAAAAAAGTTTGCAAAGCCGTTGGGGATGAACTGTGTTGCAGTTTTTGGTGGCTCAGGAGTAGCTAATCAGATCACAGAGCTGAAACGTGGGACAGAGGTTGTAGTTTGCACACCAGGACGAATGATAGATCTATTGGTAACGTCCAATGGTAAGAATCAAACAAATCAGCTATGTTTTATGCTATGCATTTTGATTGGAATTAACTTTAAAACCTTGCTGCATCTCACTTTCTACTCTTTAACTTTATCAGGCAAAATCACAAACATCAGGCGTGTCACATACCTAGTCCTTGATGAGGCTGATCGCATGTTCGACATGGGGTTTGAGCCCCAGATCATGCGGATAGTGCAGAACATCCGGCCTGACCGCCAGACTGTCTTATTCAGTGCAACTTTTCCTCGCCAGGTTGAGACGCTGGCCCGCAAAATTCTGATGGAACCCGTTGAGATACAGGTGAAATAGACTCTGCAAGACTTTGCCGCTGCTCCTGTACTAAAATAAAAATCACCTAAGAGATATTGGGAAGGCTGCCTGTAATTTTAAACTTCTGTTGTCATTTACATATTTTCAACTGTTTTCAGGTGGGGGGCAGGAGTGTGGTCAATTCAGATATTGAGCAAATTGTAGAGATCCGTCCTGAAGAAGATCGCTTTCCAAGGCTGCTAGAGATTCTAGGGGAGTGGTATGAGAAGGGCAAGATCCTGGTGTTTGTGCAGAGCCAAGTAAGTGTGTAGTTCATTTGAGATTTTATGGAGAGCACTGTTCAAGTTAGAAAATGTCTCCTGGTGTCTAATTATGGAGCGTTTTTGTAGGAGAAATGTGACACTCTTTTCAGAGACTTACTCAAGTATGGTTACCCCTGTCTGAGCTTGCATGGTGGTAAAGATCAGAGCGACCGCGAATGTACGGTTTCAGACTTCAAGAGTGATGTTGGAAGCATTCTTGTGGCTACTAGTGTTGCAGCTAGAGGTCTAGATGTGAAGGACTTGGTGAGAGACGACATATTTCTAGGTGATCTTCTTCATACTTGTAACTTAACAGAATCTTAATTGCTTCACATCATGCCTCCAAAACAGCTTACCTCCTAATTATGTCACCTAGTTTAGGGTCACCCTACTTCTGAATTCGTCTCCTCTCTGATGTGGCTGCAGGTCCTGGTGCTGAACTATGATGCCCCGAATCATCATGAGGACTACGTTCACAGGTTACTCTTGTTAGGGCTTAGAAGAATAACTCCTAATGATTATATCAAGATGATATGCTACAAAGGTATATCCTCAAAATGTAGAACTGATATGTACATAATATATATTTGAGTTGCCATTCTGATTGATGCCAGGGTTGGGAGGACCGGCCGTGCTGGGAACAAAGGTACAGCCATTACATTCATAGCAGTTGATGAAGAGAGGTATGCGCCTGACTTGGTGAAAGCGCTGAAGGATAGTGGGGCCCCAATTCCGGATGATCTGATGGTGAGAGTTTACAGAACAGTCGATGCAGAAGGTTACATTAAAGAATCTTTTCAAGAAGCGCCAGGTTTCAACATGCCGTTTCAGTAGCTCTTTGTTTGATGTTTGCAAGTTTTGCCGAATACCTACTGAAAGTGAATTATATTGAAAACATGAATCTTGAGACAAATCTGCATGGCAATGTTTCAAACTGTAGGAGATGGCTAATGCCTTCAATGAGAAAAGGAAACAGGGTCTTGTTCAAGGTCATGGGAGTGGATATGGAGGATCAGGATTCAAGTTTGATGGGGCTGAGCAAGTACGCTGAGACAGCAGAGTCCCTAACTTGTTGAGATAGGACTGTATTTGATTTTTCTGTGGGCTTCCTTTTACATTAACAGTGCTTATAAAGATCGTTATGAGTAGTAACAGAATCTCTCCTTCTGCTCCTTAAGGATCTGTACAAGCAAGCCCGGAAAGCACAAGCCAAAGAGCTAGGCTTGGGAGGGGATGAGGAAGAGGATGAAGATGATGGAATTCGCCGTGTGGAAGGCTCCGGCGTGTCCACAAGTACTATATCAAAACCAGGAGATGCCACAATAGCCGGAGCCACCATCAGTGCTGAGGCCATGGCAGCGATGGTGAAAGCTGCAGCAGCACAATCTGCTGCATCTGCATCCCTGTCTAATCCTGCAACCTCCCAGGCTAGCTTGGCGGCCCAGGCAGTAGCTGCACGCCTGATGGCTGGGGTGGGCCTTGGCATATCCACACTCCCCACACCTCCTGCTCCAGCAATGAATGCTGCCATGCTTCAGGCCATGCAGTCTATACCTGGTGTCACACTTGTGCCAGGGGTAAGTGTTCAGACAACAGAGAAAGCAAAAGAGAAATGCTTTCAGCTATATGTGATGAAGATCTTGTTTTTGTCTAAAATCTAATTAGTTTCTCGTATGTGAATACAGGTTACGGCAGTACCTGCTCCAAATAGCAGCACTGGCACAGCCGCCATGCAAGCTGCTGCTCAGCGGGCTGCATCTTTAGCTGCATCTTTGACAGGTTCTGCCTCAGGGAGGGATCCAACAAAGCCGCACTTCGAAGCTGAACTGGAGATCAATGATTTCCCACAGCACTCTCGATGGAAGGTAAGCAGATCTCTGGATGGAGGTTTACTTGGAAGGTGCTGTAAACTTAAGTGTTACAGCAACAGCAACAAACATTCTTGTGATAATTTGCAGGAGACATCTGTGATTTATCATATTTTTTGTACTATGCAGGTCACACATCGTGAGACAATAGTTAGTGTAGCAGAGCTCACAGGTGCAGCTGTGATCACCAAGGGAGTCTTTGTACCGCCAGGAAGAAATGCGCCTGATGGTGAGCGCAAGATTTACCTCCTCATTGAAGGACCCACTGAAAATTCGGTGAAAAGAGCTAAGCAAGAGCTGAAGCGCATCCTAGAGGAGACAACGGAAAAGGTCATGCGCCGTGATGCTCCAGCAGCTGGAAAATATTCTGTAGTTTGATTCAAGGTGTACAGTTGCGGTAGGCCTGTGTTTTGAGCCAAGTAATCTCATCACTTCTTTACGCCATGAAGAGCTCATATGCTGCAATGCTGTGCTGGTTTTTTCAAAGATTTGTGTCAAAGATTGGAAGCCCTCGTACTTCCATGTAGCCCTGATTAGTTTTCTATCAATGTATACTTTCTCATGTTAAAAGAGCCTTTGGCACTTAGCTTTATACAAAACAAGTGTGATATAAGTGCACTTAATGAACGTGCAGTAGGCCAGCGTTATCAAGTAATGACAATGCTCCTATGTAGAGGAGGGGCCCATATCGATTATGGGCTGCTCCTTTAAGTCTTTTTTTGTTGAGTAGATCATTCCCCTTAGATCAGAACCTGAGAAAGTGCTTTTCTCATAGTCCCCGCTGACCTCAATTGCATCCTGAGAAAACGCAACATGCAGGACTTTCAAAGGACGCAGACAAATTAAATCATACGATGTATCAACAAGAACTGGCACATGCATGCCTTCAAGACCACTGCAGCTCGTGAAGCATGCTACATGCATTCATCATCTGTAACAGCACGAAAGGTTCCAACTAGAAGCAATCATAGGCAAGATGTTAGAATTGGCCCACCACATCCTCCATCTCAACATCTTCATAGGTGGAGAGGCCCTGCATCCCTTCACTTCTGATCTTACGCCTCCTGACCCTCTTTCCCCCTCTGCTCTTGTTCTTCATGTCAGTCCCAGCTTCCAACACATCTCCTGTGACCCATGTTGTGCCTGTCTGTTTCAATCTTTTCACCTGGAATCAGAGGCCAGAGGGATGAATTAAGTCAGGACCAGTCAGGGAGGTGGAGAGCAAAGCATTACAATCTTGGACACACTTTTCTCACCTTTCCTTCTTCATGGCTTGTCGCTCCAGCTTTCCACAGTTCACGTGTACTTTTCTTTGCATTTGGATCCTTTTTGTCCATCATTGTCGCCATACGGTATATCAACTACAAAAACAAAATGCACCATATTCAAAGAAATACCAGAATATCTACAAAGGGTCCATGAAGCATAACGCCTGAACTTTTCTAGCTTTCTAAAAAAATAGAGTGTAATAAAAAATTTCCAACTCAAGAATATTTGTATCCCGTTTTTCTTGAAACAGACAACTCGCAATGTTTTCAGTATAAATGTCCACTCATCCGATATCTTACCTTGATTTTGAAACCCACATTCATGATATATATAACTGACCTTGATTGCTGTTCCCTACTTCATAAAGTAAATAGTTCACCTTTATTGCTGTGCCCTCCTTTATAAAATCTTCTCCTTGATGCCAAAGAAACGGCATGTTGGATATGTCCGTCGGGTCAAGATCTGGAAGCAATTCAAATTCAATGCTTACAGCCCACTCTGTCATGATAACAAAAAGGTAAGGCTCAGCATAAAATATGGCCAATCTTTGTGCAAGTTTTCAGCACATATCACCTGAACATTGCTGAGGGGGTAAAGGCTGGCCACGACCTAACATGGCCCTCTTTGCACTGGAGGCCTCGGCAAAGAGAACATTACCTATCAGCAAAAAATGCATCAATGAGTATTTTTACTACGTGCCTGAAGCAGGTCCTAATTGTGGATGGAAACCATTACAACTACTGTAAGAAGCCAAACACAACACACGAACTCTAACAAAGGAATCATGCATCTTAAGATTCTGTGACTAGGGAAACAGATATCACGTACTGATAGATCCTAAAGGCCTACGCTACCTCAAAATTACGTACATGCTGAGTCATTGAGCCACTCTACATAGCTTGGACCATAATCTGAGAAGTATGATAAGACATCCTTGGTGCTCATGACATCTACCCCATACAGATAAACAGCATCTGGTCTTCTCTCAATTGAAGGATCGACATCAAGGCGCTCCTCAAAAAGGTCTGCAAATAAAAAAGTTCATTTGACATTATTTTGAAATATGAAAAATCAAGGCAGTCTCAAGTCTCACCCATGTCCATAAGAACAGCAGACGTTGCCTCATATGCAACACCAAATTTTTTTGCTCTTAAATTCTTGGCTGCAATATCACTGTTAGGATGGTAATTGACAGGTGTTGCCTCAAGATCGAACCGCTGTGCCCTCTCCAAACGTTTCAATATTTCATCCTATGGGTGTGGATATCAGTCATACAGCAAGATACAGGTAGTTCAAGTCATTTCCAAAGCTGAAACTTGGCGTTGTTTGAATGGATATTGTGCAGTTATATAGCATATGCGTATCACTACTAGTCTCGAAGAGGCTAGATGCTCATGGTTTCATGACATGCATGTGATGTCCATCCAGGTCGTACATGGCAAAAAGGATCAAAACCAGTCACGAAGCCCTCTCTTTTAAGTCTCTCTTTCTTGGCCTCGCCTACTAGATCTCTCCTCGTTGTTGGGTCCACAAAAGAGGTTCCAAACCGCTCAGCCCTATGAGCTCGATTTCGTCAGTAAGCAACAAATATTGAGATTTCTCACAAAGTATCACCTTTTCTTGTGCTTCGACTCCTCCTCTGCAAGAATGCCTGCATTGTCAGACTTTGGAGGCAGTCCCCATACTATTTTGTTATCTTTCATTGCGCTCTCGCATATGCGAGACAGCGCTGGGGTGGCACAAGCTCTGCAAGTGTGAGCACTTGCATCAATGTATGAACATGTGTGGGCTGATGTACTTTACAGGAATCAGCAACCTACTATTTAGTCTACTACGCACTTTGTCGCCTCTGTTTGTCCTCATCGACTCGCAGTATCTTGACGTCTGAAAGGTTGCGAATGTGAAATATCTCTTTATGTCATCCTATGAATTCTAACCTGTTGTGAAATGCCTTTCGCTGCTGAGCAACAAAGGACAAAAATTCCTGTGACGGTAAGACTTTTTGAATTTAACGATACGTCACAACCTCTGATTCAGCAGCCTATCCTGCAGATAATCACTGGTTTTCTGGGTGCTGGGAAGGTAAATTTTCATTTATATCGTCCACACGTCTGTTTTTATCGTAACTTCGTTTCTTGTACAGACAACCTTACTTAATTACCTGCTGAAAGAACGAGGGACGAAGAGTATTGCGGTCATAGAAAATGAATTCGGAGAAGTTAATATTGATAGAGAGCTTGGTAAGCAAACGGTTTTGGTACATACTGTCCTTCGGAGTTTAACCGCTACAAACAACGCAGTGGCTGATAATCTTTTAGAGAAAGAGGATCTTGTTTCTCTGGAGAATGGGTGAGTGTAAAGTTCTTATTGCAAGTAATCACCTTGAAAGTGCGCCTAATTCATATACATGGATGCAGGTGTGTGTGCTGCAGTCTAAGGAAAGATATTGTGAAAGCGTTTGCAGAGATTGAGACTCGTTCTAAGGGGAGACAGAAGCCTATTGATGCTATCATTATGGAAACAACAGGCCTTGCAGACCCTGCCCCTGTTGCCTTCACATTTTTTGCGAACCCTTGGGTTGCGAGCCGCTTCAAGCTGGATAGTATCATGTACGGTTCATCAGTTCATGCTTATACTTTGAACAGACATGTGCAAATTGCAATCAAATTGAATAACTAAGTGGCTGCATTCACTCTCCTAATGCACAGGTGTGTTGTGGATTCGAGATACCTCCTTCAGGTAAGCTTGAAGGTAAAGACTGGGTGCGGTGAATTTTAGATTTTATGCTGAAAAGTTTGTTTTCTGTAGCATCTGGAGGATGCAAAGCCTGAAGGGACTATCAATGAAGCATTGCAGCAGATAGCATTCTCAGACCTTATTCTTCTCAACAAGATTGACCTTGTGTCTGAAGAGGAGAAAACACAGGTCTTGAGAGCTGTGAAGAAAATCAATTCCACTGCACGCTTGGTTCAATGTCAGCTAAATGATCCGCTCCAGCGTCCCTCAGTTGACATGCTGTTAGACATAAACTCTTTCTCAATCAACAGGGCTTTGGAGGTGTGTTCCTTTACGCCTAAAGTCTTTGTGTAAATCAAATTGGATCTTACAAAATGTCTTATGAAAATTTACAGCATCATGATTGATGTATTGATGTGGATGCAGGTGGATCCAAATTTTTTGAACTCGGGCTCTGAGTCAGAAGAGGAGAGTCAGTCCACCAACCCTGAGACATCTGACTCAGGTAGACAAGCCTGCGGTCCAGAGGGGAGTGGAAGGAATGAAAAGGTATCAATTATAATTTGGGCTATCAATTGTAGGAATTAGTAGGAATTCCCAAAATGGCGTGCCCAATTGTCCTCGCCTTAGTTTAAAAACTTTCTGTATGACTAAAAGTTTCCTGTTCTGTATCATTTTTCTGAATTCTAATTTTTCGTTCTGCTGGTATTCAGAAGGAGCGCCGCCCAAAGCGGAGGCGTAAAAAGATGCATGACTTGAGCAATGTCAGTTCTGTTGGTATTATTGCTCGTGGACCTCTGGATGAGTACAGGTTCAACATGTACATGAAGGACCTTCTATCTGAGAAAGCCAGGGACATTTTTCGATGCAAAGGCGTTCTTTGTGTGCATGTGAGTGAAAGCTCATTTGAAAAGTGGATTTGATGACTCGTGTTCATATAATACAACCTACCCTCACATCTTTGTCCTTTGTATTTTATGTTTACAAATTACTTTTACATGCATTTTGCTTATGTAATTTTCCTGGTCAGGGATATGATAACCAGAAGTTTGTCTTCCAAGGTGTCCATGAGACTATTTGCTACGGGCCTTGCGATCAGGCTTGGAAGCAAGATGAGACCAGAATCAATCAGATCGTGTTCATAGGAAGAGGATTAGATAAGAGGTCACTGATTGAGGGTTTCAGGACATGTGTATGGGTCCCACTACCTGAGGGCTGGGAAGAATTTACAGATCCAAAAACTAAACAGAGTTACTACTGCAATCGCAAGACTGGTGAGAAAACCTGGTCTCGCCCAGCACCTATAGCAACAGCGTATGTGACTAGCACTCATGCGTCAACAGAGCAACCCTCAATCAGCAAGCAGAGGAAGATCCCAAGATTAGATTAGGGCGACCAGCCATCTCGGCCATGAAATGAATTTTTGATGTGTGTGTTTTTGCTGACTTTAGGACAGATGTTGCTGCGTTTTCCTGTTGTATGTTAACATGCTATATACGCTTGATTTCTTAATAGATTTTGAATATGTCTTTGTAGTACTTACTTTGCTGCTTCTCCATGTGTTTGACCATATATCTCGAAAATTTTATTAGTGAATCACAACTTTAGGCTGCACGGAGAAGCCTGAATACTGTTTTGAAGATTCCATGCAGTATACACTTTTATGCCATCACCCAATTGTGTAAAAACGGGCTATTGTATTCAGGTGTATTCAGGGCGATTGGCAGGAAAGTAGTATGTTTTTTCAAATGCATTCAAGGCTGCAGCCGCTCCATCTCCCAATCATTGCTCTCCGGACTCCTCTTCTTAAATTTGATGCGGTCGTGAAGCCTACTAGGCCGTCCTTGCCAGAACTCAATTGCTGTAGGGCGGATGAGATATCCCCCCCAGTGAGGTGGTTTTGGGACTGGTTGAGATTCGTCACTGTAGAGGCTTTGTAACTCCAAATCTCTGCACAAAATTTGAGTCAAGGGCCAGCATTGACTAAACTCTGATCAGAGGCAAAGCACAAAGCATTCCTTAAATACCTGCTTTCAAGCTCCTCCCTGCCACTGCTCAAAGGCTGCGACTGATTGCTGACCCAAGCACCAATCTGTGAGCCACGAGGTCGGCTATGAAAGTAAGCCTCAGACTCAGACTCCGGTAACCTCTCAGCCACACCCTCAACTCTCACCTGCAACACTCATCAAGATTATATCCCACACTTCCAACTGCACAGTACCAGTCAGTGAGGGACAGGTAACACCTACCTGGCGTTGATGCTTCTCCCAGTACACTGTGAAGCCAACATGGTTATTGGACTGAAGTTCACCTCCCTTGCGACTGTGTTGAAGAGCAACGACAGAATAAAAGGAAGTATGGAAGCGAGTCAGACTTCTGTTGAAGGCTGACATTTCTCACCTGTTGTAATTGGTATAAAACATGAAGCCCCGTTCATCATACCTACGTCAGGAAGAGGTGAATGTAACCCAGAAACTCATCATCATATGAGAGTACATTTCTATACTTTTGCTCACCCCTTTAGTAGCACAACACGGACCGAGGGGACACCCTGCTCATCTGCACTCGCAAGAGCAATTGCGTTTGGCTCCTCACAAACCTGCAGCAATAAGGGTTTTGATGAAGAAGCCATGGTACCCTATTTTTAATCATTTGTAGTTCTTGTCATATGTTTCAATGGCGCGTGAATATATTCGTGCCTTCTCGGCCACAGCTAGCTTGAACCACTGATCCCAAATATCCAGAGGATTTGTACCCTGGAAATCACTGTCGACAAGCCCCCCTTTCTCATATGATATACGCATATCTGCTACCTGCAAAAGATGTCATGTCTTTTCAAGAGGCCTAAGGAAAAGTAAACATCCGACTGTCCATATCATGTAAATGAGGGCCATTGTAGGTGACCTTCAAAAATGCAAAAGGAATGCTTTAATTTCAGGACAAGGATAACTAAGAGTTTTAGTTTTTGGGATATGTATCTCTTGGCCTAGCTACAATTTAATGATGGTGAGGAACATGCGTGAATGCCTCAGTCACCTTCTTTGTGGCTTGTTGGCAACTGATTTTTACACTCATCTCAGACCCAGTATAAGTAGGCAGCTGCAATGTATATTTCTCTACGATGCATTTTGGAATGAAGCGCCCACCCAGGTAGTGATGAGTGCCCTGCATAATCACACAACCAGCAGTGATGAGTGCCCTGCATATTCACACAACCAGTAGTGATGAGTACCCTGCATATTCACACAACCAGTAGTGATGAGTGCCCTGCATATTCACACAACCAGTAGTGATGAGTGCCCTGCATATTCACACAACCAGTAGTGATGAGTGCCCTGCATATTCACACAAGTAGTGATGAGTGCCCTGCATATTCACACAACCAGTAGTGATGAGTGCCCTGCATATTCACACAAACAGTAAGGTTATGACGCTCACAGCATTACACAATATCGTAAATACATGGAGTTCAAAGGCTTACGTAAGCTAAGGGAATGTTGGCGCTTTGTAATTTCACCCCCAACCTGAAAACCCTTAGCGGCAAGCTTAGGTGCAGTCAACGAGATGAGCATGTCAGGTTGGAGCCCATGTTCAGGAGGATTCTCCTCATCTACATTCCAACCAGATGGAATATCCACTGAAACTAGGGCTGGTCCTTGCTCTTGAATCAAATCCTGGAAAGAGTGCAAAGAGAATATATAAGATCATATGTGACCGAAGCAGCTAGAGCACCAGCATCTCGACTTACACGATCTAAGCTGAAGACCTATGAGGTACTTCCACTATGTCAGCTTCAGGTTAACAACAATAGCAGATCATGTATACTCCAGACTCTCCTTAACCATAAAAAGTATGGGCAGTCTGACCTTTAAAATTTCATCGAAAGGGGGGCGAACGGCTCCTTTGAAACTAAATCCAAACAAAGCATCAATGATCAGGTTGCAAGATCTGTTGATACCTGCTCCCTGAGCACATGAACAAAGTCATGAGTGACAGAACGGGAAGAGCAATCTCCATGATCACGGCATTGTTTGGGGGCATTTGTGCAACCCACAGCTTTCATGTTCAATCTTGGCTTACTTTGACCTCGCTCCACTCCACAAAGCTGACATCAGGCAGGTGCTTAAGCTGTAACACCAGCCTCTGAAACAAAACATTCTCATTTTGCTTTGGATAGCAGACCTATAGCAATCGACAGCCGCGAGAGTTACAGCAGATCAATACGCTGACGTGGCAAGAAGTTGATGCTGACCTGTATTTTATACCCAAAGTGATTTAGATGCCTTGCAGCTACAAGACCATCACCACCATTGTTCCCTGGCCCAGCTATAATCAATATGCTGTTGAATTTGTCTGGTGGATACTCTTTACACACAGCTGAGGCCACTGATAGGCCAGCAAGCTCCATGAGCTGATCTACCAGGACAAGAAGGTCACAATGGTAGGAAAATGATCTGTTACCCAATCGACTGTAGCTACTTTTTTCAGGCAACCAATTCACAAATTTAAATATTTCTGACATACTGTTTAAATCTCTTACCTAAGCTGTACCCCAAAGTGCTCATCAGCTCATTATCTATTGCTTTCGCTTGTGCTTGATTCCTGATAAGTTATTAAGTAACTAGAGGTGATTTGAGGGGATATAATGCAACAGTACATTGCAAAGATGGTACTGACAGAAATGATAGGTGTTGAGTGCAAGTCTCTATTGTTGTAGTCTCCATTGTTGAGAGAACAGAATGCCCTGAAGACGAATATGTCTGATATCTACTTAATCCTCTTTGTTTGAGTACGTAACGCTGCCCAGTGCAGTTTCTAGAAGCTGATTTATGGCCACATTGGACTGGATTGACGATGTGAGCTTGTGGTATTAGTCTATGTAGCAATAATCGCAGCATCAGAATTGAAAGGAGCACTGCATGTAAGTATGTGAGGTCTACCTCAATCAATGAAGGTCCCGTACTACCGAACTGTTCGTTCCCCATGTCGGCTGACATTGACATCCGTACTCCATCTTTCTCTTTTAGCTCTGAGGACGACATGTCACAGGTACGTTGTGTAATTAATCAAAATTTGATCCGCATGAAGTGACTCAAATTGTCCTCACGTCCACAGTCAGTGCAAACTTTTGGGAGAAAGGTAAGAATCTTATTTTCTATCGTATAAAATATTACAACTCTGAGCGCACTGAACCTCTCACAGAAGACAGCAGTCGCTGTAGCTCACTGCAAGTCTGGGAATGGAAGCATTAAGTTAAATGGTAACTACATCCATATGATCTTATCACGCTCGATCCTGTTCCGGTAGCTATTGGTACCCTAACGCAAAAGCCTTCTTTCGAGGATAGGACCTGCAACCTGCCTGTAGGTGCACCTCTGGAACTTGTTCAGCCAGACATTTTAAGGTTCAAGGCTTTTGAGCCTGTGCTTCTACTGGGTCGCAACCGCCTGAAAAACTTGGACATTAGGCTGCGAGTTAAGGGAGGTGGTCATGTTTCTCAGATTTATGGTGCGCAATGGAGGAAGCTTATGTTTATTCTCTAAGAATTTCATCTTAAACGCTTGTGATAATTGTGCCATGCAGCTATTCGCCAAGCTCTATCCAAGGCAATTGTGGCTTTTTATCAGAAGTGTAAGTTCAGTGACATCAACAGCATCGAAATAAGGTTGCTGTCCAAAATTCGTTGGAAATCATTGTTGTCTTAGTGATTTGAGGGGTATGGAAATTATAATTGCCTTGGTGATATGAGGAGTGTGATTTATTGCATATCACCATTGTATAAAATAATGCCCGTACTATGATGCCTTTGTTGTCATTGCTGCTTCGTAACATTGCAGACGTGGATGAACAAAGCAAGCAGGAAATCAAGGATGCACTGCTGCAGTATGACAGGACTCTATTAGTAGCTGATCCTCGCCGCTGTGAGCCAAAGAAGTGAGTATTAAAGAGCTGAATGGAGCCATGGCATTTCTAGCCTGTCTGATGCCCAGATCTCTATCACTGAGATAGCTACCAATATCACTCTCTACCTGACTTATTCGTTTGTATTTTTGTGTAGGTTTGGAGGACGTGGTGCCCGCGCTCGCTTCCAGAAATCGTACCGTTAAATCTGAGATCAAGCTGACTGGCAGAAGTGTTCATGCTGTTGTGCCCAAATCTTTGACAAAACCCTTTCCTGCCACGGTTCAGACTGCTTTGCTTTGTTTTGAGGAAAAGATACAATCTCTTCTGACACGATGTTAAAGACTTTTTGAACCTAATCCAGTTCTTAATCTCTACATTTAACAAGGATTTGAGCACAACAAATTCTTCCGCCACACAGTCGAAAAATTGAATCAATAATAAATTCTTCAGTAAAGCTAGGATACCTCTATCCTAAAACATCTCAAAAATCAAGTTCATTAAATCAGATCTGATTAGACCTTTTCTTCTTAAAAAATTGCTGAAGCATACACGCACATTCTTCTTGCATAATCCCATTGCATACTGATAAGCCTGAATGATAAGGATGACGGCTGATGGGAGATATTGGGTGATTTATATTGCTTGGATGCATTTGCAGCACTGCTGCAGCACATAGTGCGCAATTGGTACTCATCTCTATTGGCTTAGGGTCTAGACCAGGGTGCACCGAAGTATGCAACCTCTGAAGATTGGCATCTGCTTGTGCCTGCAAGGAATATGATGGTGTATTGCCACACCATGCATGATCTTGCACAGCTGAGCTTGTAGAAACTGGTTGTACTGTTTGCTCTGCACTCCGCAGCATGGACACCCAGCTTCCATCAGCACCAACTCTTGGTTGCCTGGCCCCATAACACAATCGCTTCAGCCTAGCTTGTAAGATCCCTCCAGCACACATGGGGCAAGGCTCAACAGTAACGTACAGCGTGCAATCTAGCAAGCGCCAGGCACCTAACTTCTGAGCAGCCCTTTCAATGCACAGCATCTCAGCATGTGCTAGAGGACTTCCACGTTCTCTTGTTTCATTGTGAGCTGCAGCAATAACTTCTTGGCGTAAGGTCATCACGGCGCCCACAGGTACTTCATCTAATTCCGCAGCTAATTTTGCCTGTTCAGAGCAAACAATCAAAATCTGCTATAGAGTAATTAAAATCTTCAAAAGTTGTACAATAAAAAAACACATGTAAAGCAGCAAGGAGCTTGACAAGTGCAGAGCACTAGTTAGGTACTAGTTAGGGTACTCTTCACCTGGTCCAGAGCTAAAGACATAAAATATGAGTCCGATGAGCATTTGGCCTTGCTCACAACACAGCATAATGAGTTCCTCCGTTTCAGGCTACTGACCCAGCGCCGTTGCACATGCTTAGGAATATCTAGGACATTCAGATACATTTAATGCAGCATCTGGCAAAAGTAGGAACTTAAATGCATTTCAGATAGGATAAACTTATAGAAATGGTTTCGGATGTATACGTTTGTTGCATATAGCTTTTTAGCTCATATGTGATCTGGCCTTACCTGTAAAATCTACTCTACGATGACAGAGAATTTCGAGGATTTCGACACAGGAGATAGTGACTACTTGGTTAACGAGCTCAAGCATGAGCTGTCAACAGAAGGGTTCGACTGTGCCTCAGTTGATCTGATCTTGAGAATGGCCAGGTAATGCATTGTGCATCTGTATATACTTATAACGCCCTTATGTGCTTTATAACTTTAATACATATATCTGTAGAGAAAACATTTTAGAGACTCTCATTCGATTCTGCATTGTCTCATATGACTGAAATGATGCTCTAACATACCTGATGAAGGGATGGAGAGATCGAATCTGTTGGTGATGTGCTTGGATCATTAGCTGCAGCAGGTGAGGGGCATCTTGGAACATGATCCTTGACTTTTCATGAGACTTTGTGTTATTAGACTCAAAATTACAGGCCATCCATACTGGTCTGGCCAGATCTTGCGAATGACGATATGGCCTGATGACAAGACAGATGAGAAAAGGGGGGAGCCGAACTACTTTACAGCATCTGGAGTTCTGTCCTATTTGATTGACATGGGTCAGACTACATCAGCACGAAACATGTGCCCTCACATCCTTGTTTCTCAGCCCCAAGGCCCAGACTGTTATGATCTGTCATTCATTGTTGGTGAGGCTTTTTCGCTAATCGTCTCATTCAAGACATTTAAAGCATGAGAGACTCACAAACTTGAAGTGTAAATGAGTGAGAAATTTTGAACTCTGAGACATTTGCTAGTAGTTATTACACACAGTTTTGTTTTTTGAGGCTGACTTCTGTGTCTCTGAATAGGAAACATGGTATCAGCTAACAAGTCAAAACAGGCTGCCAAGGTAAAGATATATGATGTGCGCGATGTACATGAGATCGACAGTATGAAATAAGGAATATCTTCATTTGACTTTCAGCATTTCCATGCTAGAGTATCATATTCATGACTCAATGTTATTCCTCAATACCATTCATTAAAAACCTTGTTAGAGAAACATGTTTTTTGTGATTGCATTATGTAGTCAAAAAAGGTTTCAACAGATCTTGATGAAGGTTTTCGTTCCTCTGTGTCCCTGCTTGAAGTTGATGCTGAGTCTGTACTCTGATGAGAGCAAGGAGGGGCAACAGTATCGCCCCTTACTACCCTGCATGCTGGGGACAATGATTGATTTTGGGCAACCAGGGTGGGCGAGTGAGATCATCAAATCTCTCTGTGTTGATTCTCACACGAGCACTACACCTGAAGTGCAACCTGATTACTCAACTGCTGGATGGTGTCTGGCACAGACAATGGTCTTTGGCCGAGCAGACTGGGCTTGCAGCATTGTACATCAGCTGAGATCACAACAGCCAGCCTGGTACCATGAGACTGCCTTGATAAATCAAGTCCGGGCTTGGGGTGGGGATAGATGTGTTCAAGACTTGACCTCCTATTTAATGCAATAAGTGGGATGCGTGCGCAGATGTAGCCAAACTTACAGAATGACATAACCAAACATTTCTAACGCTTTCTTAATGAAGACATTGACCATGTTCTTTACCGCTGTACTGTGTACGCTCAGCAATAATTGAGAAAGTGGCTTGTGCTGTACTAGATTTTGTTGATGTATCTAGTTGTCTGAGTTTCTTTTGTATGTCTTTTGTATGTTCCAGATTTTTAATCAATATACAGTCAGTATGTTCTATCTTGTGCAAACTAATGCTTGATGATTGGATCTGAATATTGTAAGCTGTGCGTTTAGTAAAACTATTCAAGTACAGCTTGGACTATGATAAGTATTTGCTCTGTGCTGTGCTAGTTCAAATATTCTCAATTGACTGTTAGAACTACATGTGAGAGGTGACAGAGCTGCAGGGAAGAGCTTAGGATGTCAACATGGATGTTGCTGTAGAAGGTGAAGGACAGAACAGAATCGCACTTTCACATGTCTTCTTTGGCCTGAACACTCATTTACAGAGGAGAAAAGGCATTATACTTCAAGGACTGTGGATGAATAACAGGCATCAGCTTGAGATGGAAGCTAGACAAAAAAAACCTAGCTATCTCGGCTCAGGAAAGATTTTTCTTCAGGTAGGTCTGATGTATGATTCAAATATAATTGATGAACAGCATATAACCTGTAAGAGTTCGAATGAATGAGGGTTCATGACATATGAAAGTTTGTTGAGGAGTAACAGTTATATTTAGCATCCAAGACTTACCAGACTAGTGCAAGAAATATCAGTACAGACAGTGCTACGACTAGAGTATCATTGAAAGCTCTCTTCATGGAGGGCTGAGCGCTTAATGACGGGTATGTATTCTTTATCTCTAACTACGAGAGGACATGATATGAAAATTTTTGTGTAAAAACAAGAATTCTGAAATCACCTTTATCATCTCACATGTGACCTTGGCGTATCATGATTCTCTGAGCTGTGCAAATCCCTTGAAGTTTACGCACCACTTTTCTTATACCCACTATGAATATATAAACATTGCAATCTTTATACGCATCGAAAGCCGCAGGGTCTCCTGTCGTTGGCAGGCCTCCTCAAAGCGATTTGGGAATTCAGGGCCCAACAATACCTAATAGAGGTATATTCATACATTTATATACCTAGATGTAGATATGCTTATATCAAAGAGATAGCCTAACAAACAAAAAGGGACCCATCAGGGATCAGCTAAAATACGTATCCTAATAGATTTCAAAGAACTTGCGAGAGTGCTGCGTTCCTGGATGAGAAAGAACATGATTATCCTCAATAAGTGACGAAAGTTTGTACCCCAGATTCTGTGATAACAGCAAATTGGACATGCCTCCTTCACAGTTCCCAGGTGTTGTTCTATCCAAAAGACACGCAACAGTAATGTACATTAAATCAGGGCCTGTACTAATTGCAGAAACATGTACATCTTGAGAATCAACCATTGAATGAACTAACTCATGTAGCCAGTCAGCGTAATGATAACAACTTGATCACTACCTCTGAGCTCTGCATCTGTCCCATATTCCATGGCACTTGATAAATCAATGAAACATAAGAGAAAGAAAGTGAAATGCTTTTGCTATGTCCTCAGGCCAGACCAAAGGATGAAACAAGGCTTCCGCAGAAAGGGCAGAGGGCCAGCTGATTCAGATCCAACATGTAGCACAGGCTCTTTGCACAGAGGATACATGTGCGGTGCCCACAATAGTTAATCTGAAGTAAAGGCTTATTGTCTTGGCACATGCCGCACACATCTTCACCAGGGTTAGGTGGCAAGTAAACTGGCTTGGCATGTAACCCCACATTAGCCATGCAGCCAGAGAAACATCCTATTTCAGCATCATGAGGGTTCAGCTGAGAGAGCAAAGAGCGCTCTCTCAAGGGAATCTGTCTGTTGCCATTAAACCTCATGGGATCTGCCTTCCTCTCATAGTTTAGCCACTGTTTGATAGTAGCTTGCCTCTTGCTAGTCAGCTTCTCCTTAGCTGCCTTTTCACTCAGTTTGGAGGTGTTCTTAAAGTCCCCCATCTGTGAGGGCTCTTCCTCCTTGACTGTGCTTATCGTGCTTCGAGCACTGACGGTGTCTCTCAAAGAATCTTGAGCATGCATTGAAGGGCTGGCTGCAGGAGAAGGAGGTGCATAGGGATCGTAAAGAGGTGGACCCCCCTGCTGAGAATCCAACATACTACTGCTGGTTGAGGACCTCTGTTGGGACTGAGGACAAGAGGAGCATTGAATAGATTAATACTTCAATAGGAGGGGCTGGGAGGTGTTGAGATTTCAACAGGAGGGTCATACGGGGAAAATATATCACTCAAGATTCATGAAGGCGTAAAAACCTTACTGCAACAGGAACTCTTTAACATACGCTCAGTGTAACATGCAGACATCAAAATGAATACATTGCAATGGCCACATGGAGGTGGAGATGCACTGATGCAACACGTAGGACTCAAACACTACATCGCACCGTAAGTTGGCTGTCATAAGCCAGTCTTGCAAACACTCTACCATGGGTCTGGCGGGTACCCAACAGCTTCATGTACTCCTCAGCCTCCTGAAAGTAGGAAAAAAAGCAAGTTACTCATAAAAGAAAACGTGACAAAACTTTCAGTCATGACAGACGAAAGCAGCAAGAAACACTTACCTAGAGTTCAAACTACTCCTTCTCAGCTTCTAAGCAACTCATGTTTAACTCTAGCCAAACTCACAGTGATAGTAGAGAGGAGATAAGATTTAACTGCCTTCGCAGCTATGGTCTGAAGTTTTAGCACATGGCTACCCTGGGCCCCAAGGACTGCGTAGGACCTAATGGAGGATGAACAAAGGAAGAGAGTTCAGGGATTTAAGACATGAGCAAGGAGGAGGGCATGTGTTCTCTCTTCCCCATCTGGAAAGTCATGCATTTGCAAAGAGTCAACCAAATCACTCACAATGGTTCAATCTTAGAACCTGGCTCTAGAAGCAGGGCCAGATCTGTCTGGCGCTTGAACTGCGCAACTTCTTGCGGTGTGCGGCCTTTTTTGTCACACCAACACCTTGGGTCTTCCAACTGTAAGCGCTTTTTGTTCTCAGTCTGAGATAATCAGCACAATAATAACCCAACTTCAACATTTTCTTACCAACAGAGAACAATATGGATAGCAGGATGAACTTCACAATATTCAAGCTGGTAGCTGTTTGAGTAAATCATGGTTTACTCACAAAGAATTGCAGAATGGCCATTGCACAATGCAATCTGTTTGATGTGGCTGCAATGTGTAGTGCGGTGCTCTTGGTGGGACAACTGATCCAGAACTCTCCAGCATCAAACATGTTGAAGTCATCTATTTTTGCATCATATGCCAACAAGGATCGAACGGCTGGTAGACAATTTGCGGCAACCGCAAAGTGAAGGGGCGTAAATCCTGAAGCAGACTTAACGTTGACATACCTAGTTAAAGGATCATTGTAAGGGAAATATCGTGAGCATCAATTCATGTCAAGAGTTATGCATGAAATTGTGTACATCGTCATTACTAATTCACACAGAATCCAATGTGATTTTTCAGAGTTATGACTGTGGAAGAATTATGGAGTCAACTAGTGACAGTGCATCAACACTGATTTAGTTATTCCATGTCAACATGTTGAAGTAAGAAGTAATCAGCGGCAAGTTACTCTCACTTGCAGCCGTCCCTCTCAGCATCCTCCTCGCCAATGTTCTCAAGCAAAGCATTAACGCAGTCTGCGTATCCCTTCATGCAGGCATAGTGGATCGCAGTACGCCTTCCACATCTATCATATGCCCAAGGGTCTGCACCCTACACGACCAGAACAAGTCTTTGTAGCCATCTCAACAGCCTTACGTGTGCTCACACTTTTATGAGTGAGTGAGTGAGCCGGGTACACAACACATTCCAATGTTTGCATTGCCATTTGATCAGCTTCAAGGGGATCCAAGGAGGAGACACAATGAAGGTTGCTGTAGCAGCAGACAAGGATTTGATGTTGATAGGTATGCTAAATCCAAACAAGTTACCTGTTTCAGCAAAAAAACGATGACATCATCTCTCCCGTGGTATGCTGCAAACATGAGTGGGGTCTGATTCAAGTCATTGCCCACATTGACCAGCTGTAATATGGAGATGTCGCTCTGAGTTGTGCCCTCCTTTTTTGACATTCTGGATCGACCTCTTTTCGGGGGATGAATCTTACAGAAGTTTATCAGAGCTTGAAGTAAGTCCACATCTCCAAATTCAGCTAACAGATGCCACACCTACATTCGCAACATGTGGGTCAAGCCCTGTTGGGACAAAGCTGAAACGAAATGTATTTACCGTGTCTCCATCCTGAGCAAAGGTCCCATATGCCAGCAGAAATGGATTCATAGCTAGGACTGTTAATGCTTCTGTTGTATCTCCCTGCATTGATAAGACAATCCCGCAGGAGGTATTTCATTTTGTAGATGACACCTTAACATTAGGCAGGTACATATCCTTTACCTCTTTCACTGCTTTTAAAAACTGCCTTACGGCCCATCGTCTTTTAATTGTCCTGTAAGCAGAGATGCATTTTTGTGAGTCACAAGAAAGCAACTTAGGTGCTACGTCGTCGTAGTACATGTGTCTGGGTAAATAACATACCGCTTGACGAATGACTTGACTGTGTACCATTTTGATTGAATGGCTTGGACCCATAACGGGGGAGGTATCTCCTCTTCATCGTCGTTCCATTCGGCTGGAGCTAAAGGTTCCTCCACAGCCTCAGACATGACTCTTCACAGCGCAATTCTTATGTGTATCAAATCAATATAAGTAAAGAGCAAGACAGCGAGAATTGAGACTGATAAGGGAATCAATGACGTAGATACTGCTACAATTTTCATATTTCTACGGATGTAATCGCGGTGAATATCCGGGCAAAAAATTGTGATTGAATTGCCTGATACTAATTATTCTGGACTCCTCCGAAACCTCTGAAAGAAAATATGGAAGGCATATGAGGATTGAGGATACTGTATACTTAACTTTAGAATGACAGTCAGCCTTAGAATTTTCTCCTTAGCATGGTTATAGCAACTCAGACTAATACCTTTGACTGGAATTCCATCCATGTCAGCCTTGGATCAGCAACAATTTGTATAGGAGCTATTTCATATATTGGTTACCAATTCTGGAAGCTCAAATGTCGTGCAAATGAAGCTCTTGCCAGGCAGGAGTCTTTCCAAGCTCGCACACCACCACGGAAAGAACCTCAGCCAAATACCCCTGATGATGATGCTGGTTTATATGAATTAGAGACAGAAATTCCTGTAAGTGTGAAATATAATTTTGATTAATTCCTGCACAATGCTTGTGAAAGTGCCTTAATTCATCGTTGATTATCTGTCACTTGTTTTAGAAAACTATGTCTTCAGAGGGTTTCATCCATCCTGTAGGATGAATTCAAAGATCCCATAACTCTTGGGGTGAGATTCTGTGTATTATCACAAAGAGGTTCATTTTGAGGTAGAAGATGAGTGAATGTGACAATATCACATGGGCCAACCTTCTTGTGAGCAGATAATTCAAGACCCTGTGATTCTTTGTCCTACTGGGCAAGTGTACTGCTACTCCACCTTACGTCAATGGTTTGCTACTGGGAACAGACTCTGCCCAAGGACCAACATTACTCTAAATGACGTGCAGGTAGACTTGTGGGTTTCCATGGAGTTGATTTCTCCAAAACATGTGTGGAAATGTGTTGCTGCATATGACCACAGTTCACATTTTCGACTGCTTATGTTTAAAGGTCACTAGAGCCCCCTGGCTGAGACAAATGATAAAGGAGTTCTGTGAAACAAAAGGCCTGGAGTTTGGATTAGAGGACATTTCAAAGCAGCGCTTGGCTGGTATGTTATACCTCCATCTAATTCATTATTTCTACAGGCTTTGGGGGTACTTTCTGACAATGTTGCCGTTGATTATTCATGACACAGAGATTGATGCCAACCTCCCTGGATGGATTACTTGTATCAGCAGTGACTCAGGTCCAAGAAGGATGCATGCGGTGTCCTTGGTGTACAACTTTCTTAGGTCCCTTGACGTAAGAGCCAATCTTATTCCTACATCATCTTGCCATGAATCACTACTCATATGTCAATGTGTGCAGGTGCAACAACCTGAAAAAGCTATGGCTCACAAACTGATTCGCTCTGCAGTACTCGATGACATGGTGTGGCTGCTGAGATATGGGGACCCACACTCTCAGGTAGTATCAATGTAGAACATCATATTCATTATCAACAATGAGAGTTGCCATTTTCTTCAAAATCATGTTGGTAAGGCTCACTAAACTCTTGCACGCATCAGAGTGTTAAACCTCCCATAATCAGCAATAAAAATGTTCTGCTACTTCTCATCATTGACTACTAATGCCTCCAGGGCCTGGCAGCCTCTATTGCTGCATATTGTGACACTTGTGAAGAGGTTCAATGGCTATCTGCAGTGGCAACCATTCCTGCAGTCGTGCTCTGTTCCTCTCCTAACACCTACACCTCTCAGGTGAGCTTCTCATGAGGTTAGTTAGACTCCGACAGATTGCTTCTTCACACAAGATATCAGTGAGAGCGCTTGAAGAGAAAAATGCTTGAATGTTCTGTTTTAATGATTTCATCGCTCTGCAATAAACAGGCTGCAACCAGATTGTTGTACAACTTGGCCAGGGCAGGCCCTAGCACCCGGACCATGATTGGACAGGCGGGAGGACATAAGAGCCTGCTCAACATTGTATGCACAGAGAGGCAGGTTATCTAGAGTCTAATCTTTTGATAAGATCACCCACTTCCTGATCTTACCTGCAGCAGGTCATTGAATGACTCAGTTTGTGAAAGACTGCAGGCCTTTTCTTCTTGCTTGTCAGGTCAACTTATGGCTACAGCAGGGAGAGGGCTGCAGGCACCTTAGCAGCATTAGCAAAGGACGCAGATATCCTTGTATACTTGAAGGAGCACGCCTTTACACCTCTAAGGAATTTGTTTATAAGCTCTGATGACAGATGGGAGAAAAGAGAGTCTGCTTCTGCTCTCCTAAAAATCTTCAAGCAGGTGTGCAAACTGTGTATCATGTTCAGTCATCCGGTAGGATCAAAACATTTTAACACTAATATGAGACATTTCAAAACATTTTCCATTTTCTAGGAAGAGCTAGGTGAGGGCCTCAGCACTAATGACCTCCTAGAGCATTGGTGGTGTAGCAGTGCATGGCTGTTGGGGGGAGTATCTGACCCATCTCAAGGTCATACTCTCCAGGAGGTAGAAGCAAGGAGTTCATTCGAAGCTTGGCTTGAAAACACAGCTGAGCAGATGACCGATCACATGATAAGGGACTTGATCACTTAAGTGTGCCTACTTATGTCCCCTTTAAAGAGGTTCGTTATTCTTACTTGTATGAGGTTGGGAGTACTTCTCAACATCAGAGTTGTGATCGCTGTAACTGTTTTCGGAGCGGCAGAGCCATAAATAACGAGTCTTCTTTCGAATCTTTAAATGCTCTGCAATAAATACCTTCCGCGTAAAGGCATAGGTCCCCATCGGTGCGCATGTAGTATGTGAATGGTTCAGGGATCACTCATAAATAGATTAAGCTTCTTTATTGAAGCATGATAATTGTGTTTTGTTCCACAACTTAGACTGCATGCAAATTTCCCCCCTGTGCATATACGTTACTAATATTGAGTTCTCGGTTACCTATTTAATGTGAAGGGGTTCGCATGTGAAAAACTACAGGCGTTGTATTCCAACCAGTACTCTGCTGGTGAGTGTGATTAGATGCTTTTCTATCTCAAATACTGAGCATTATTGCAAATATTTCATCCATGCAGAGTCTGCATTCTTTGAAAGGTAGCCATGAGTACGAAGCGGGCCCTGACATTGACTGGTTAGCCACTTGGAAGTGCTTCTGCCCACCTGCTGTGAGTTGACTGCAACAACTTATAAGAAAGAGTCATATCTATTCATATTGGTTAGTCATTCATTGTTTGGCTTGCAGCTGGGGGGCTTGTTGTTTGGTTATGACATTGGGGTGTCTGGTGGTGCCTTAGTTTCACTGACATCCTCCTCCAGCAGTGGAACAGAATGGGGGTGAGACATTCTGAAGTGGGATTCGAATGGTTGAGAGCTTGGGGCTAAGAATTTGTGTTGATTGACATCCTGAATGTTTCGCGTGGAGAACAAATCTGGTTTACTATTTGTCTATTTCAGTTTATCTCGTATGTCATTTTACAGTTTGGAGCCTCACATTTATTTAAACTGTTCTTGTCATTACGCCACTTGAATTGAATACCACTGCCAAAACTATTTTTCTGGCTGCCTCCATCTTCAGGTTTTGTGCATTGTGCGCTAGTTTGCACTTTGTCTTAATCCCTTGTACAGTTTACAGAACAATTCTAAAATCTTTCTTGAAACTGGATCATGGCTGCTCGATATATCCTGCAAAAGCACTCAATCATGACAACATATCAAGCACAGCTTCTTTCCTCACTAATGATTGTGTAACATGTCATGCCTCAGACCTTCTCTACACTCACTCATGACTGTGTGCCATGTCATGCCTCAGACCTTCTCTGGACTCACTCATGACTGGTCTTGTTGTGGGTTCTTCATTGATGGGAGCCCTGATAAGCTCTTTATCTGTCTTGTTTCTGGGGGGGGATAAATATGGGAGGAAAACAGAGCTCCTAGGGGCAGCAGGATTGTACAGTAAGTGTAATCCATGAATGCATACATAAGAAAATATGTATATTGTATGCCTATCTTAATCTCTTAACGGTGCATTAGAAACAGGACATAGATAATATGATCATTATCACTATCGTACCTTCAGCTCTTCTGTGTATGCATGTCTATCCATACACACAAGTGGCATGCTCTTGCATGTCTTTTAAAAAAACACATTGTCTGTCTCACTCTATTTTCATCCAGCATACGATGTTTGTATGAAGTCTAGGTGCAGGGTCTCTCCTAATGGGCACAGCTTATACTCTCCCAATGCTCCTAGCTGGAAGATGTTTCTATGGGCTTGGGATTGGTAGGTCTTGAAGCTTACACATGAATGAGTCTTGATTGCTTGCAGAAGTACCAGCATTGTTCCTGTTCTAAGCACAATCCGGTTTATAATGTTTACAGGACTGGCTATGCATTCTTCTCCAGCCTACATAGCTGAAACGTCACCTTCGTCAGTAAGGGGCTTGCTTATCAGCTGCAAAGAAGTTTCCATTGTTGCTGGCATTTTGCTTGGGTGAGTTACTTCTTGCATATACCCCTCGCATCAACCCCTTCTAAATGTAGTCCTACAACTTATTTCGACTTGATTTACAGGTATTTTTTATCGGATGTAGTTGGAGATGCAAGTGAAGGGTGGCGTCTCATGTACGCAGCAGTGATGCCGCTATCAGTTGTGCTTGGGGTTGGGATGGTACGCCCCTTGGTTGTTCTTATAGCTTTATTGTCTCCAGTACAGATGGAGGGCATGGTCTCTGCTGTAAAAGTGAACATGATAGTTGCATCTTACATTTGTACACAGGCTTTGCTACCAGAATCTCCCAGGTGGCTTCTTCTGTCAAGAAAGGAGGATGCCGCAGTAAATGAAGCTTTGAAGAAGGTGTTGGGTCGGGTGGCTCAGGGGTCCTCAGGGAAACAAATTTTGAGGCATCAGCTTGATGAAATGAAAAAGAGCCTTCCTGCGGCTTCATCTAATTTAGAGAGGATCAGCAGAGTCCATGATGCTGATGAAGCCAGCAGTGTACAACAAGTAAAAGATGGGACAAGTGTGCAATTATCTCAGGTATCTGGAGGAATTGGGAGTTCCAGCACAGTATCCCAGCTGTTCCTTCAAGAACGTTTTAGAAGACCCCTACTCATTGGAGCGTCCCTTATGCTCTATCAGCAGGTGAGTAAACATTACAGATAGTGCGTCAATTTGTGTACTTCAATTGATTCTGCTGAGTGCCCATTTGGAAAAGGTCAATCACTTCGGTGCTACTTGTCTTCATAGGTTACTGGTCAGCCAAGTGTCTTGTACTTTGCTACTAAGCTCTTCAAAGACTCTGGCTTGTCCCTAGGTGATGCTGAAGGTGGGACATTGTTATCAACAATCATTGCTTATTGTGAAAGCAAGTCTGAGTGAACAGCCTAGCCATACTGTATGCATCCATGTAGGAATATCTGTCTTGATTGGGGTCTTCAAACTAGCCATGACATTAGCAGCAGTATCCCTAGTTGATCGTGTGGGACGGCGACCCCTTCTTTTATTTGGAGTATCTGGTATGGTGCTTGCACTCATACTTCTAAGTTTCAGCAGTAGTCTCAGCTCTAATGAAGCAAGCTTTGGACAAATGCTGCCAAGCGTCAGTGCCCTGCTTTTATTTGTGGGCTGCTACCAGGTACCAAAGATTGCAACGTGTGCTGTTGTCGGGATTCCTTTCAAGAGTTTTCATGCTGACTGCTGGAATGCATTACTTGGTATCTTATCGCCCATGATAAACTAGTGATTAAGGGCTTTTTCGTCTTCTTGATTGTCAATGGCTGTATAACCACTGTTATGATCATAATTGTGGCAGGTGTCCTTTGGGCCTATCAGCTGGTTGATTGTGGGTGAGATCTTTCCCCTCGAGGTCAGGAGCCAAGCCATTGCTGTCGCAACAGTCACAAACTTTGGCTCGAATTTCATGGTCAGCTTGATTCTACCAGGCATGCAAAACTCATTTGGTGCGTAAAAGCTGTAGAATCTACACTCTTAGCTCATGCATGCTACAAATGTGGGCCTCCGTTCATGCCTGACTATTGCAGACTAGCCTAACTATTGCCTAACACTGCCCATGACATATTGACTGTCTTAGGCCTCTCAGCAACTTACCAATGTTTTGCCGCTGTTGGAGTCATAGCTCTAGCAAGCATTTATTTTACAGTACCCGAGACAAAAGGAAAGACTCTGGAAGAGATCGAGGTAAGCTGGTATATTTATTAGCTTTGGTGTGCTCGGAAACATGGCCATGAACAACTTTGTAGGGGAAACATGTCTGGAATCATCGGAACACTTCTAGTTCTGCTTAACTGATGCTGTGCTGAATTTAATCCTCAAGTATCATTTGGTGTGTTTGCAGGCTATGTGGCATTGAAGGCTTTCAGTGGTGCCTATGTATCAATCCTGTATTTATTACCATCGTCAAAGTAACTTTTGGCCCTTTTTTTGGTAGAAGATGCCTTGTTGCAAAAGTTGCTTGGAAATTTGCCATGTTATTTAAAATTCCTCTCCACTAGAAAAGGTGATAGCATTGCTGTGAGATGACACCAGTAAAGTGCATTGTTTACTGTAATGGGGATGATGTGAAAGACTCGCCTCATTTGACTCATGAATTGGACAAATTAAATAAATATTGCAGACATGTCGCGGTGTAGCACTGCGCTGGTAGTAACGCTGCGCTAATGAAGGCTCTGAGGTAGTACACCTCATCACTTAAAAGGGATGTTTAGCTGAATACTCTGTAAACAGCAAGGTCTGGAAATATAATCTGCTCCCTTGGTGGCAGCTTACAATGTAACCTGAGGTGGTGTATCTAGTGTATCGAACTTACCTGTTCGATAAAGGGCTTCTTCCAATTAGTGACTAAGCGTCCGAAGAGGGCTAAGCTGGCCTCTGAGGTCGATAATTAAGACTATGAGTTCGACTGAGGTCGTTAGGCTATTCAGACTTCTAACAGAGCTATGATTAAAACTAGGCTTTAGATGATTATAAGATTAGATTTAGCTGTGTTAGCAAAGTAAGTTGAGAAAAGAAGGCAGAATGCCTTCGTCTAGCAGTTAAGTAAAGTAAGGGTTAGGGCTTAGAGCTGAGATATGCTGTACTATGCGAGCTTAATACAAGACGAAAATCAGTCATACTACCGGTTCACTCATACGCTGTGACAGACATTCGCCCACTGTTGCTTGGGAAAACATCATAAAGAAGTTAAATACACAAAATGCATACAGTGGATATAACTTATAAGCATATGACCAACACAACACAAAAGAAATAAAAACTCCTTGCTCAACGCAAGTGTTGCTCCTCTTCAAATTTATTCTTGACCTATAACATACATATATTATTATATTGCGTTGGCCTTGGCAGCATGCAAATGGTCATTCAATGAATCAGCTCAACGAATTCTAGGAAGCTTCAGCACAGGTGACTCTGAACCAGACAAGTCTGAGGCCTTTTCTCCTCTGAGTGAGTTTAACTGACTATTATGTCGCTCTGATCGAACATCCACAAGACGAGGAAATAAGCTTTGTGATTGCCCTCCATCCTGATCAGAGAGTTTTTTTACAAAGCTTTTGTTGCACCCTACCCAGCCCTCGCCAGATGTTGGATCAATCACTACAACCTACAATTATAAAGTGACATCTCTACTTAATTGAACTCTGATAAAAAGCAATTATTGAAATTTGTTCACAACTTCCTAGCTTTGAGTAAGAGAACAGCCAAGAAGTCAGCAATGGATTTAGAATTTACTAAAAGATTCTCTCACCTTATTTGTATCTTCTCCATTATCAGCTGCTCTGATCGTCCATACTTTGGGGCTGGTAGGGCCAATCTGCTTTTCCTTCACAGCATGTTTCGTGCTTGTCTTATTAGCATTCTGAAGCCAAAGGTCATCGTCCCCCAAATCCACCAATACGCTAAGGCTATTATCCGCCATCTGCCCAGCTGGAACCCACAACTTAGAGGTTGCCTTTTGAAGCTTGATAAACTTGATGCTATTTTCCCGAGGAGAGGGAGCCGTTTCTACAGGTGGCGTATAATTTTTGGACGATTTCCGGCTAGAAAAAAATGACAGACCAGGAAATGACGTGGATGCATTTGGTTCCTGCTTCGGCTTTTGAAATCCTTTCCGTAAGAAACTTCTTACAACGCTCGTGACAGTTGAGCTGGGTCCCACAACATCATCCACAGTGCCCCCTCCCTGTTTGCTAGCTATCGAAGAAGGATCCGAGCGCGTCTTTCCTGGCCTTGGCATATACAAAGACTGAACAGATTCTTGGATATCCAATAATGCTGCCAAGCTGCGAGCATTGCCCAGTGCCCTGATTTTATCTCTTTCACCTGCAATCTGTGCCTCAGCGTCCATCTGTGATTCGTCCAACGCAGCTTTACGAAGCTTCAACCCCAGTATCACATGGGCGTAACTCGGTGCACTCCTTTCTGCTGAAGTATTTTCTATACTGACATGACTGCTGCTAAAATAGCTTTCTTTTAACCTTGCAAACATTCTTTTGTGTAACTCGATGTCAGGTGAGAGAGGTGACCCGTGATTACACATTCTGTCCGCTGAAATGTGAAGTGGAATAAGCACCTCCGTGACTTCGTTCTGATAAACATGGCACAAGATTCGCCCCCTGCAGAGAAGCATATGATTTCGCTGTTATTTCACTTCTTCTTTAAAACTACTGCTGTAGTCTGGTTTATTCTCTGTACATGGTTTGTCTCTAGTTTCGTTATAAATTTTGTAATCTCTGTTATTCTAATTGCTCTTGACTTTTGGACTGTAAGTGCAGTCCTTAAATCTTGCAACACCGATGTGTACATGCATGTATGCTCCAAGTCTTGACCCTGCAATCTTCACAATAGGTTAAAAATGTAACAGGAAGAAAGTTGGTAGGGTTAAGATGGTGGAACGAAGCGAATGACTCGGGGAGTGCATGGCGATTTGAAAGTGCCCCGGAGGTAAACCTGCCTCTCATGTTGAATTGGGCTCTGCTTCTTTCTAAACTGTTTCATGCTGCAGGGTTCAAGGTCATATGTTGCCTCAGAGAAGCGCTTGTTTTGGATTGGATTGGTTGCTAATGTTGGTGCTTGGATTGGCCTCTCTATCCTTGAGATCTTTAGGCTTAAGTTTGGTACGATGCATTGAGGCAACATTTTTACTTTCATGATGGTTATGATGATGATGGATGTCCCGTTTATTCTGCGCTTGTAGAGTACTTAATCATACCCATCATCGCCATCATCATGGGAGGCTCCAACCTCTGGGGCTATTTCAAGTGTAGCAGAGAAGCTAAAGACCAGCTTCAAAGTATGACCACCAACATCATGACGAGTGCAGCAACAAGTTACATGAGCAATGCCATGAGAGGTGGAAACAGTAATGTAAATGCTGCATCAGCGACAAGAGTTTAGCATGTTGTTGGACATGTTGATGTATTGAATGCACCAGGACTTTCATACTTTAAGATGACTAGCTTATAATAAGCTGCAGCACAAAGATGAAAAGACTTGGCTTTCATAACTTTGTTGCTCATGAATTTTTCAAATTTTATGGTTCCAGTTGTATACATGCTCCAGCAGAGCCTTCTGTTCTGATCATTCTGTTCGCAGAGTAGGTATGAACTTATGAATTCTGTTTGGCTTTTCATACCTCCATGCACTGATATGCATGCACATGAGCTCATTTATAAGCCCTGTATGTATCAAGGCATTGAGTTTTATGGCATTCGTTTAAACCTGAAGCCAACCATTTGAGAGCTGAGTTGACCATCGGGGTTAAGGTACAGAACTCACTGTAAAAAATTGACATGACGTTGTTTAATTAATACTTCAAATTTCTACAAAATATATACAACAATACCAGTTTCGTAATCCTAGGTTGTGAATTTCACGATTGGTAAGTGTTTTTCTTGCAATTATCCAATCAAATGAGTACGAATAAGACCATTTCATCTGAGATTTTCTCCTTGTCACAAGCAGGCCTTCGGAATATGACTACCAGAATTGTCAGAACGTTGCTCTTACAATCTCTTTTATCAAAAGGCTACGGTAATACTTTTAGATTCTCTTCAGCGCCAAGTCTCTTTTGCAGCTCTTACAAAACGGCTTCGACTGAACATCAAGGACAACGTTCCAGTGCTTTCGGTGCCTTAGGGAAGGACACATCTATTTCAACGAAGTTCAAGTACTCTACAGCGTCTGATGAAGGTATTACACATGCTGAGGAGAACTCATGGTCCAAGTTCAGAGCACCCTACGGATTCGAGCAAAAGTCATCCCTGGGTCCTGCTATGTACCTCTCTATTGCAGTCTTTGGCTTTTCTGCTTCTCTCAATGATATGATCTACCATCCACCCCGTGTGGTGACCATGCTTGGGCTTCTTATGTTGTTGATGTATGTGCGAAGGCATTAGGCTGTCATGTAGAAGACGTTTTTCTAGATATCTGTTGTGCTTCGGAATATCGTACAGTCTCAATAAAGCCTGAACAATTACAGTTAACTTGCAGGGTAAATGTTTTAGCAAGTAAAAAAAACTGTTCCATGCGGAAACACAGTGGAATATGAAGAACATGCTTTTCTTAGTTTTTGACAAAGAGATAGGTAACATAATTACTCTGATTCATCCGGCTTACCACTCCTTACGAGGGATTACATAAAACAATCAATCTATGAACATTATGCTGTCATCCATAGTCAGGATCGTTTTCGCTCGAAAGCTGCTCTCTAGGATTCATGCTCCTTCTTCTCTCCAAGACTCCTTCAGGCAATATCTGAGAGGGTGGTCCTGCAATCAGCAGATTATGTATGTCTACAGGTCCAGGAAGAAAGACTACTCTAGATAAAATGCCATTTGATTGTTGACACATACCAGATGTACTACTAGATTCCCCTAGGTCCTTTGGCCTCGACTGTGCAGACTTGGCCATCTTCCTAGCCTCAATCAATCGCCGAGTGATAGATGACCCAGTGCTCCCCCCATCTGATGATCCAGAAGTAGAAAAAGTGGAAGTTTGGCTCTGACTCACTTCAGACGCCTTTGATTCAGCAGCCCTCTGAGATGCGTCTGCATACCCAGATCTCTGCTGGAATTGCTCAGAGGGCATGGACTTGCGCTTCACTGCTGCCACCTGAGGGATGTGAGCGGCCCTGGGGTCATTTTCATGTGCAATGCAAATGACCTCAGGGATGCGGCTATTGTATGTCTTGCATGCCTTTTTCACAGCATCAATGACTTGTCTCTCAACAACACCGAGAGAGGAATCAAAAGGGAGTCGGGACACCACCCCATCAGATACCTGCGACAAGAGAAAAAATATTTTGTAAATAAGCACATCTGTCAACACTCAGTATCTTTTGACATGTTCACAAGAGTGCCATGGCTGTGCAGATGTTATGCTTGGGCAACAGTAGAGGTCTCCGCAGTGGATTGGGAAGCAAACATCATTAAACATCTTACAGAGGGGGGAGACACCCACCTTGTGCAGTTCCTCCAGAAGTTTCCCTGAATCTATCCACATGCCACGAGTCGTGAGCCTACACCTGCACCTGAGATTCCCACCCCCACCAGACCGGTAGACGTCCAGAGCTACAACTACAACTCCCTCAAAAGCTAGAGTCGTGCGCTCTGCTAAAGCCATATCCTGAGCAGTGCCAGTACCCTTATTTCCGTCATTGTAAAAATTGACCAAGTCAACTTCTCCCACTACTTTGGCAGCGCTTCCAGTAGAAACAGTGTCCCTGCTCATCAACTGTTGCACTCCCAGCATGGTCCCATTCTTGATGACTGAGCAGTTCCTGATGCCTGCAGTCTCCTGTGCCAGACGCGCATGCTCACAGAGGAAAGAGTACTCGCCATGGACGGGTAGGAAATGCTGAGCATGGCAAGAAGCAGAGGGAAAGGTGTAAGGTGGCATACTTGGGCCTTCCTACAAGATCCACAGCCCTCCTTAAAGAGGCATTGAAATGAACACAGTGCAAACTTTGGAGTTCATAAAAAGCAGATGTAAACAGCTGTTGGAGAAGCTTCCTTACTTGAGGCTTGACCAGCCTCAACAACTCAGTCAGCTCATCTTGATAAGCATGACCGGAGACGTGAAGGTTATCGCTCCTTCCTTGGACCACTTTTGGACCCTGAGCTGCTATTGAGTTAAGCATGCGCACAACACGAGGCTCATTCCCTGGGATGACCTTGGCACTGTACAACAAAGGGAACAAACTAGGTGTCCACCGATGCTAGGTGAGAGATCAGTTACTGGCATAAGTCAGCATGACAGACTTCCAATGTCAAGTTAGTTAGGGTCAAATCAAAGCAAGAACTAAACATTAATTTTTTCAATCAGTCCATTTTAAAATACACAGGCATAACAGCTATATATAATTCATCTTTACTTGATGCAAGGGATTCTGGGCATGAGGCTCAGTGCGTGGTCGGCATAATGTTTCAATGTTCTAACAGCTTGCCTGTAGAGGACCAGGTCACTCGGCATCAGCTTCAGTTGATGAGAGGCCTCTCTTGCAGCAAGAGACAACGCAGCCCTGGGCTCTGCCTGGGAGCCTGTAGTCACAATGAGGACCTGCAAGAGGCCACCAGCGCATACTTCAATGAGATACTCAAAGGTTATCGAAAGACAACTGGCTTTCCACATGCTGGATAAATTTAAAGACATAAGTGCGCAGTCAACAGACCTTGTTTGGATCGTATCCATCAATTTCGTTGGGCTGGATGACTTCTTTTGGATCAATGGGGGCGCGGCCATCTTTCCACGCAGCCTCTAAATCTGCAAAAACAACAAAGCCAAATCTTTTATGAGCATGCTTCAGGCTTGTGGAATATGCGGGATACGCCATACTCTTTTTTAAGTGAGTTTACGATTAGCAAGCTTACAATGATTGAGACTCATCCCCACAAAGCAGATTTTTCGACCTGCTGCATCTGCTGCTTGTTTCACACTGTGCAGTCCAAGGAAAGTGAGATGTAGGAAGTTCCAGATGACTGCTGTAGAAACATGCTTCGAGTTACTGTAGCTACACCAAGCTACATCTTAAGACAAGCGATGTGAAAGCAGTTTATAATGATAGCTTCATGATAGCTTCATGTATCTACATACCTGTGAAGGCGGTGCAAGTTGGATGCGAACTGTGTGACCAGTACCCTTCCCTTCCCTTGATACTTTAATACCTTCTCTATAAGAGACTGCTCCACAATTTTCTCGCTGGGCGTCCGTCCCGGAGAAAGCACGTTAGTAGAATCACTCATCATGAGAACAACGTTCTCCTTACCTAAAATGCAGAAGACACAGGGCTTGCGGACTCCTAACAAGCACCTTGACTCGATCACTTATTATAACATCATGTTGTAGCATTGAATGAAAGGACTAACAACATGAAAAATGTGTAGATGCATTACAATTTACAAGTATCTTATGAGGATGGCCACTCACTCAATTTCTCAAATGTGGTCCTGTCAAACTCCAACCCATCAACAGGTGTCTCATCAATCTTCCAGTCTCCCGTGTGCACTATGGTACCATGGTCTGACCTCAGAATGAGCCCGCAGCAGTCAGGGATGGAATGTGTAACACGAACTGGTTCTACCCTGCGAGGCAGTTAGACATCCATGAGGTGCCTAACAACAGGTTAGACATTGCCCAGGTTCTCAAGTAAACAGTGTCAGCCTCAGAAGTAGTAATCTAAACTGAGGTTCATTGCAAGCACTTGAAATGCTCCAAGCCTGAAATGCACTCACTGAAATGGGCCTGCCTGGAATGGGGTGTTCATCTCGAATGTTTTGAAACGCTGCTCATTGAACAAGCTGAACTCTGTCAGTCGCCTCTGCACTAATCTCATGACAAAGCTGGAGGCATAGATTGGTGTGCTGGGGTCAAGAGCTGGTACCACCTTGAATGAGGTATTGTACAGAAAGGTTCAGACCACAATGTCCAAGCAAGAGAACAACCGTATGTGCGCGTGCTTACGACTTAATATTACCCCGGCTCACCCAGGGAAGAGCCCCAATGTGATCCTCATGACCATGTGTGATCACAACTGCCTCAATCTTGTCCCTCCATTGGTGCAAGAAACTGGTGTCTGGTAGGATCTTCTGCATGCCCAGATCCTGGAAGCTGCACAAACATAAGAGTAACATCATACCTCTTTCCCTCCCCTTCACATTATCCAGGCAGGAAAAGCTTACTCTGGGAACATAAGACCAGCGTCAATGACGATGTAACGGTCATAGCATCCCACCATCATGCAGTTCATACCAATTTCCCCCTTAAGAGAAACATATTCAGTTTTTAGAAAATTGTGTGAGATCATGCTGAGAGTAAGCGAAGAGTGTCCATACCAGCCCTCCAATAGGCAATATACGAAGGGGAGACCCAGATTCAGGGGGAGGCCCTGGGAACTTCCTGGCATAATAACAGACGTAAGCAGAAAGTAATCAACCCAATCTCAACACCACCACAGACCCCTTCAGAAATATAAGTTACCTGCTTGTCAGCTCACCAAGTGCAGAGCCTAAGTGCTGAGTCCCATCAGATACCTTATACTCCTTGGGCTTGAAAGCTGCATTAAGAAGGCCTCGCTAATTCAAATGTGAGAAAGCAAGAAATGAAGTAATATTGATGCCAACCTTTTCGAGATCCTCGACCTCCACTACGACATAGAACTTGTAATCGAATCCTGGGAGAGGCCCTCCACGATGTCAATGTAGGCAATATCTGATGATGTGGTCGCAAAGACTCTTGATTTGCCGCTGTCCTGCTAATTACATTACAAACTTTCATGCTAATGTATGACACAGTACCATGTCCTTCTGTACAAAACGGCTAAATCACTTGGCTTCGGAGTTCCGACACGTATTAGGGTTCAGAACCTAGGGATCTGGAGGGCACTGTTCGATTACCAGAAAAGGAGGGCAGTTTACTAACAATGCTTGAAGCTAAGGTTTCTAAGGGCAGCTCTTTTAGAACTGTTATCAAAGCTTCAGCAGCATCCCCAGCAACGATCCTGAGCCCTACCTTGCCAAGGTTCAGTGTCACGCCTAATCCTTCAAATGTTTGTGCAGGTAAGTTTGACAGTTTATTTTGATTGTTTTTTGTCATCCTTGACTCTCTGCTACTTGTTGGCTACCTACGCGCTGTCTACCAGTGATTCTTGGAGGAGGAGAGAGTGATTCAAGGAGACTGTTTCCCTTGGTAATATTATAAAAGCCCATTTACTTAAAAGATAATCTCAATATTCTGTTATTAAAGAAAACATAATCATTTGTTGCATCAGAAGTCTCTTTTACTCTGCCTCTTCCTGTCATGCTGTCCAGACGGAGAAAAGGACCCTTCCTGCAATCCCCATTGGAGGTATCTACAGGTAACAATGCAGGTGTTGTGCATGAGACTCAAATACTCTGTATTTATTTCTTGCCCTCTTGTCCAGGCTAATCGATATCCCAATGAGCAACTGCATAAACAGCGGCATTTTTAAGATCTATATTCTGACTCAGTACAACAGTACCAGCTTAAACAGATATCTAACAAGGACTTATGATCTCAGTGGAGGAATACCCATTGGCGGCGATGGTGAGTGAAGGGCTCTGCTGTTGTCACAAGAGCTTTAGCAAACTGCTCCCAGCTCTGCAGCAAGTGCAAACGCTTCATTTCTACCTGCAAGATGTGCTATACACACTCGCGTGCCATTGACATCGGCAGCATGAGTTTTTGAATACAAATTCGATGGCATGAGACATGCATGGCCTGTAATACATCATGGAACACATGAGAAAGCCTCCTTGATAACTAACGCTATGAATGTTGCTTCAGGTTTCATGGAGGTGGTGGCAGCCACACAGGTGAAGGGAGAGCAGCAGCATTTGTAATGTCCTCCTTATTGCGTGCTGCATGTATAAGAGTATTCATGTATGTTGTGCTTCATTTGATTGAATCAGCGTATGCATCATACCTGCCCTTCATTCTGCTCCTCAGTCCCCTTCATACCTGCCCTTCATTCTGCTCCTCAGTCCCCTTCATACCTGCCCTTCATTCTGCTCCTCAGTCCCCTTCATACCTGCCCTTCATTCTGCTCCTCAGTCCCCTTCATACCTGCCCTTCATTCTGCTCCTCAGTCCCCTTCATACCTGCCCTTCATTCTGCTCCTCAGTCCCCTGACAGTCAGCGCTGGTCAGAAGGTCCTGCAGACTCAGTGAGGCAATGGATGGGCATGCTGGAGAGCAATGCCAAGAGCAGGTCTATTCAGGATGTCATTGTAAGTGAAGCACAATATCACACATCACTTGAAGGCTCTGTATGTGTTGAAAGGCTTGATTTCCTGAAACACAAAATGATGTAGGAGACGAAGATCCTGAAAGGAAATACCCTCATCTAAGGTTACTGTTGTAATTCCTCCTTATCGAGGTTTCAAATGCTGCATGGTTTAGGTTCTCCCAAGTGACCAAGTTTACAGCCTTGACTTTTCCAAGCTCCTAGCCTTCCACAGAGACAATCTAGCAGACATCACCATTGTATGTCGTGAAGTGGAGGAGTCAAAGGCTCAACAATTTGGGATTGTAAAGGTACATTCAAGCCATAAGACTCATTATTGGGAGGAATAGAAACAAAGATTAAGACGATTAGGAACGTAAGTTACAAGGGACTTAAAAATTCGTGATATTTCTTAGCATGCATACATGTCGTCTGTTTGCAGGTTGACAAGAACAGCCAGATCACAAATTTCTCTGAAAAGCCAAAAGGGGATGAGAAGACGATGATGAGCATGGACTGGTGAGCATATAGCTCTGTATAGTGCAGTCCTGAGGAAGATGGACACTAGTGAGCATGTTTGTACATAATGTCGCCTAAGATACATATGCTGCCTGTCATACAACCTGGCTGTTGCTTAGGGATGAGCTTGATTCTTTTCTGGTCTCTGGCTCTACTGAACTCCAACCCTCACCACTGAGGAGCCAAGATGGATCGAGGGCTTACATTGCCAGCTGCGGCATGGTGAGACTCTGATGTCTGAAAATAAGTAATGACCAAAGTGACAGCGCTGTCTACATGCTCCTCAATCCTAAGTACATGTGTTTGTTTACAGTACATCTTCAGGCGTGATGTGATGAAGGACTTGCTGGTAGGAAAACAAGCACGTGACTTTGGGAAGGAGCTGATTCCAAGTGCTATCCAGGATGGTCTGAAGGTCAGATTGCCATTTTTGAAATTCTTGTGCATTCCACACGCCTCTTAACACATTGCGTTATGCTATTTGCAGGTGATGGCTTATCATATGGATTCATTCTGGGACGACATCGGTGGCAGCATTGGAGTAAGTTCAAAACCTGAAGAAAAGAGTACTGTTCTTCCTTATGCAATTATTCATGAGAACATCTTATTTTAGAGTTTTGTGTAATTACTCAGAAGTTATTTTGAAGGACTTAGGGTGAGCTGTCGTTCTGAACTGCAGGACTTTCATAAACTCAACATTGAGCTCACCAGTGTAGAAGCACCCTTCAACTTCAATGTTGCTCACAATCCTCTCTTTGCCTGGTCAGTTACAGAAGCTGTTTATAAAAGGAACGCAACTCTCTTATCTCACATTATGAAAAATGAGCTGTTAGTATCTGTAGTATTTTTCAAAACATTATGACCAACTTAACAACAGCAGGTCTGACATCATTACAACTTACCATAGCTTTTCCCTTCAACCCTGTGATCAGCCCTGTTAACTTGCCTCCTTCCATTGTGGACAACTGCACTCTTGTCAACACTATGGTGGGACCTGGCTGCACCTTGACCAGTTCAAAATTCTCAGACACTGTCATCGGCGCTAGAAGCCTCATTGGTACGCGTATGTCTAGGTGTGTCAGGGGTTGCAGGAGAAGTATGTCTAGGTGTGCCAGGGGTTGAAGGAGAAAAAAATTCTTTAGATTGTGCAGAGAACAGATCTTCTTTGTTCATCTTGAAACTCATTTGATAAAATTGTTCTGGTTTTTTAAATTTAAATCTGACCGGCATGTTTGCAATGTATGCCTTGTACTTTCAGGATCAGGCTGCCAAATATCAGAGTCTATTCTCATGGGAGCAGATTACTATGAAGCTGAGAAATCTTTGCAGAAGCCCATAGGTCCATCCTTCCCACCCGTTGGCATAGGAGCTGGCTGCACCATTCACAAGGCTCTCATTGACAAGAATGCTCGCATTGGGTCCAGCTGCACTTTGGTCAACAAGGAAGGCATTATTGAATCGTTTGACCGTATCAAGGCTGGCATTTGCATAAGGTGAGTAGGGCTCAAACTGAAAAAAGTTGTTTCTCCAGTCTGGCGTACGTACAGGTTCTAATTAGCATGCAGGAACATTCCATAAATCTCCTAGTCAAAATGCACTCATTTAGCTTGTTTTTTTTATATCTGTGCCTCTTGATTTACAGGGATGGCGTTCTCATCGTCTCAAAATCGAGTGCTGTACCTGATGGTACAGTCGTGTAACGCAGCTCTACGAGGAATTTTCTTTTTCATGCTTTCGTTGTAACTTGTAAATACTCTAGCCGAATATCACATTTGAGGAAAGTCTGCAGAGCGAAGAGCAGTTATAATCATATCATATTTTTGACAATAGCTAGCTTGATTCTCAAAAATTGATGCACATCGTACGTAAATTAATAAGGTTAAAAATAGCGTTACAATCTCCTGCCAAAGTTGGCGCTCATAAGGTCACAATCAGTGTAAAAAATCATTTTTAAAAACAATTCCACAATAAACAAATGGTAAAATGGAAAATCTGTCGCTGATTTCGTACCGCCAACTGCCGTCAGTCTCAAAATACCTGAACATCTGACGTAGATTACACAGCACTCTGTTATTTGATTTAGGAGGATAAATTAGATATTTTGTTATGTCGAACACAGGATTCAGCTTACAGCTTGGAAAGAATCAAATTAAATTTTTCAAAGTTGCGCTACAGGTATTGCAGAGTTTCATATCACTGCAAGCTTTTGGTTATCTACATTTGAAAATACTCTGAAATAGATTCAACTGACTACAGAGTATTTACAAGATTGGGCCTGAAATGGTTTGTGAAGCAACTGGTCAGAAGGTAAATTTATGTATGTTATCTGCAGAAGAGCATAATGATACGTTTGTAAAGGCTCGCATAATTTTGCAGATTGTATTCAAGGCTATCAACACCAGCAAATCGGTAAGATGCAGGAGGTACTCCGTAATTTGCTTTTTGATCTAGAAGCATGGACAGAAAACTCATTGCAATCCATGATCAATTTTTTAGGCAATGTTCATGGTCTCTTTTTTGAACTCATTTTTTGAGAGCTACAGTTTTTCAGCAACAGCGCCATTGCTTGAGTGGGCTGTGCACCTGAAGGTAAAAGTAGTTTGAATGCTTGCAAAGTAATCTTGTGTGGTGGTGCAAGAATGTCTTTTTGAAAGACTTGTTGAGATACCTTGTGGATTGTCCTTATCAGAGGTCATTTGTTTGCTCATCCTCAGAGCATCTTAGCCACATTTCGGACAGTGAAGATTCAAACCATGACAATGTCGATGGACACCATTGATAACACTCTCCATGTTGCTGTACTAGCTGAAAATGGTGAGAAGTGTGCTAATTTGCTTGTTTTTCAAATGTGTTCCATTTAATGCTGATCTCTTATCATGCTTGCATTCAGGTATAAACAAAAAGTACCAGATTGACTGTTTGGACTCGACTTCTTTTTCAGTACTGTTTGAGAAGGACAGCTACAGCACGCGTGTAGTAGCTGAGGCCTCCGAGCTCAACAAGTGAGAAATTGGTGTAACATGTGAAAATGTGACAGAGGTATGCAAGTACTGAAGTGCCCCACAACTTGAAAGATATTTCAGGTGTTATTGCTGGAGAACAAATTTGAAATCATTGGTGCTTCAATGAACTTCCGTGTCTAAATACCAGAGCTTTGAGTTGTGCTCTGTTTAAACGACATTTTATTCATATCTGCTTCTCAGACTTCTTGGCAGCTTCCAAAGCACTCTGTCAGAGCTCACTATGATTGCCAATCCTAGCGGCATCAGTGACTTAAGTGAGGCTGCTGGGACTAGAGGCTGTCAACTTAAGAGCTTTTATGATCCAAGTAAAGGTGCGCCTTTTAACACGTTTTGAATTGGGGCTTTTGAATAGTTAAATGATGAACGTCTCATGATGTTTCAGGTATTGCAATCGCCTTTGTCTATCATAAAAGTCAACAAAAAGAAACCTTCCAAAATCACGCCTTTCAAATGCAGAAATGCCTCAGATCAGGCTTAATAATTTGATGTACCAATTTTGCAGGTCGAGGTGGAACCTCTCTTCATACTCGCCTAGATATCGACACGGGCAGCATGTTTGTAGATTTTTTTCACAGATCTCTGGCCCCAACAGATGTTACTTTTAATCTCAAGGACTTTCGTGCAATGGTGTCCTTATGTGAATTTCAACATTCAAATGTAGCTGTGTGGTTTCACAAGCCTGGGTTACCACTCATTGTTGAACCTCACTCTCAGATTGTCAGTGATGACAGTGACTTCAAAGCGACATTGATTCTAGCCACAATGGACGAATCGCAAATTCAGACATCAACAAGACAAGATGGTCATCACCTCACAGACCATGTCCCTCCTGCTGGCAGAGATCAGCACATCATCCAACATGAAAGAGTACCACATGTGGAGGGTGGTATCTATGTAAATGAGCACACTCATCAACAGCCTTCCTCTGGAGTTAGGACAAATCAGCTGGAGCAAGGCGCTGCTGCTGCTGCTGCTGCTGTAGATGAGGGACTGGTACGCTTCAGGATTACTAAGCCAGACCAGTTTGCAGCGATGCATGCTGCTGAGGATGTTGGGTTTGAAGCTGATGACCATGAGGATGAAGCATTACCATTGGTTGGGATTCTGGATGAAGAAGCTGATCCAGAGCAACTTCCCAGGTACGCACAGCTAAACAGTAAATAGTTGTATGTATGAAAATAAGGATCATTTCAATTAGATCCCAGTGTCATTTTTTCCCTTGAATAGTAACAAGAGGAACATGGGTAATATGATGCTTGTGATCTTCATCTCTTATCATGAGAATTCTCACAATTTTCCTGCAGACAATCACCTCTCCACAAGAGCTTGGCTGTGCATAAACAGCAACCTGCAACCCGCAGCTCCACTGCTCCATGGTCAGCATTGCATCAAGCGCCAGGAACACTACAGCCATCAGACCATCCATACCAAGGTTAACCTTCATTGTGAATGGAATCTTCTGCTCATATATCTTATTGACCATTGTGTACACTGTTGTGCAGGCTGTGACTTGATGGAGCCAACCAGGCAGTTGCCGCAGCACCAGTCTGCTCAACCAGCTTCCTTGCCAGATGCCCTGGCTACGTCTGTAATGAGAAACAGGGCTCCTGGATCTCATCAACACTCTCTTGCCCTGCAGGGACTTCAGCATCATAGCAAGGAAGCTCCGCCTCCACTAAACTTCGATCACCAGCATCATGAACATGTTGGTGTGAATTTAAGTAGAGAAGGCAGTCAAGGTAATGCACAAGCAGTCCTTATTCATGAAGAAGAAGAGGAGGATGACGAAGCTCTGCCAGCTACTCCAACTCAGTCAGACTATTCAGGCGATGCTGCTGGGTTAGGGCCTGGGATGATAGGATAGTATGTGGGATTGAAGCTGGTCCGTGCACTGATGAGGATCCTTGTGTGGAACTCCGAATGATTGCTCATCCTTTTAGCTTCGGCCAGTGCAAGTGTGATTTCTATTGACTGATAGGCGTTATGGGTTCTAAGGTTGCACAAATCAAAATTTCCAACTATTCCATCTCCCATTTTTCCCATGGCTTCTTAATCACAAAAATGCTAAGCATTGTGTTGTGAACTTGCAAACGTATTCTGACAATTTTATGACATCAAAACAGTAAAGATTTCAACAATTTGTCGTCTTCTGCAGCAGATCCATCTGATCTGCTAGGTCCTTCCTCTTCTGAGTTCGTGCTAGCTAAGATTAGCTTAGATCTCTTCATCACATCTTCAGGAACAGTCTGTAAAAGATTATCCAAGGCAACTAATGTGGCATTCCATCGCTTTTCAGCTTCTTGCACATCCAAGACAGTGGAACCTTCCGCAGTGGCTGCAGTCTTCTCTCTCTGTACTGCTTCGTAAAGCAGTCGGTCATAAGAATCCAGAGTACTGAAAAAACTGCCTACAAGCTGAGAGGCGTTCACCTCTTTCTGATTTAAGGCAGCATATTCCCCAATGGCTCTGATATTCTCTCTTAGACCTACAAAAAGCATCTAAGTTCTTGTGCTCTCTTAGTAGTATTATGCAACTTCCCTACTATTCAAAACCTCCAAGCTTTAGTGCTGTTTCATAAAATCATTCATGGGTAATTTAAGATCCCGGTATATCTCAATTAAGCATGTCTTCTGATCAAAGGCAAGTAACAAAACATCAAGTCCTTTATCTGAATGCACAGTCTCCTTACCGTTGAAGGCGCCAGACCTCAATAATGCTCGTGCTGCTTTAACATCAACCTCCATGACCTTTCTTGCATCTTCCAGTTGTTGCCTATCACAAGAAAATCCAACGCATAGTCAAGATTGAAGCAAGTTGCCTCATCAAGATCAATTGAAATGACATATCCTTTTTGGGAGCATGTACTCAAACATGATCATTTGCATAGCTTTTTTTCAAACTTGGTAGGTAAAATGTACCTTGCAAAATTGCTAAGCTACATTTATGTTTTCGTATGACCATACTTGTGAAACACTGCATGAGCTTTATCACCTGGCAACAAGAGCTAATGGCACGTAAGTGTCAAGACCATCCAATGCTTTTTTGCGAATGTACCGATCAAGCCCTCTTGCAGATGAGGACCCAACGTTCAGCCATACACTTGCTGAGATCAGTAATCCGTTTTTAATAATTTCACGACGCCCAATATTTGACTTTACGGTTACTAAGTCACCCCTTGAACATGTTGATCTTCGCAGGCTAGTCAGTTGCCTACTAAGGCCAGATGATCTACTCCCGCTTCTAGCTTTCACTTGCATAAAAATCTCGGACTAAATTTGTTACAACAATGGGCATTATAAATGTCTCTCCTGCATATGTATGGACATGTATCCACACTAGTATTCGCCCGCCAATTACTCTTGCCAGCTACCCTCAAGTGAGAAGGCAGTACTTAATGTCTACCTGCAAGTTTTGGCGACTGAAGATCGTCACTGTGCTAGCATGTTAATTCAACGCAAGATTTTCTGGTAATATCCAAAGGTATACTTTTTTCAGAAGGCAACTTGTGCCTTATTGAAATTTATATGTCATAACATATTTCAGATGTGCTCTCCTGTTTAGATCTGACTAGTCTCTCGCAATTATTTATGTTGGGTAATCCCCCTGCACAAACTTGCTGATAGGAGAAAAAGTAAAGATAAGGAGATTGAAAGAGTTGAGCACTCCATTCTAAAGTTTGTAAACCAAATTTTGAAGTTGGAAGCGGTGCCCGATGAAGTTGCTACAGAGGCTCTCTGTCTCAGCAATCTTTGGAGCCTTCGTCCACTTTTCATCAGTACAAGGCTATTTGTTTGGGACGTTTACGCTTTCGAGTTCGAGGTTAGTAACACGTACAACGCGTGTGAAGAGCATTCCTGTATCGATTGTGACAGCGTCGTTTTCTATTCTGCATTCTTCTATCACATTAAATGAACCTAAAGAATTTTGATGCCACATTCTTGCTTCTCACTAATGAACAGTCAGCCATTTACAGCATCAAGCACTTGCTCGGCTTTAGTGTCCATTTTGAGCTATCAGTATCCCGCTTCAGTCAACTTTGCCCCAAGCGCATCTTACTACACATGCACCACAAACACCACCAGTGAGTAATGGAAAAGCTACAACACGATGTGCTTGGAAACTTCTTGTGAGATCAGCCTCCAGATCCTTTATAATTAATTCACTGCTTCCCAGCTCAACGCGTTCTTTTGCTCATGGCGTCACAACTTTTGCCTTGCCTCTTGTGATGATTCTGACTGCAGTGCTTTCCTCCGGAGCATCTCTGTACCTCCTTGAGCTACAGTATGCCTTTGACATCAGCAATATCACGGCATTATTTGCTATGAGGGCTGACTTCACAGGGAATACTGCTCTGTGGCAGACACTGCTGAGTGCATCCAATGCAGGCTGTGGAGCAGAGGGTCTCTATGCCGACTACAAAGGTCTGGATGAAATGTTCTGTAGATTTGGGTCCTTAAAAGATCTGAAGATTTCATACCTAAGCATAATCTTGCACCATAATTGATTTTTACCTCAGGTCAAGGTTCATGGCACAAAGTGAACCTTAACTCATCATCAGAACCTTCCTTCCTTATCGTATTCAACATTGATTGACCCAAGCTTTATTTATTAAAATTCCTTTCTTCTAAATGCCTACCTGCAGGGGTCATTGCTTTCTGCTCAAGCACCTCCTCTACTGTCACCCAAAATCTGAATCCAGGTCAAGCATGCAGTGCTAACATTCAACTGAGCTGCTCGCCTCCTCCTCCCAATCCACCTTCACCATTTCCTGCGCCACCTGCGCCGCCCACTGTCGCCTGCTTGTTGTCAATCAATAGCTATCATAATCAAGTCTATCCAAACAGTGGCATTTCCTCTGCATTCTTGGCCATCTTCTCCGGCTCTGTACTCGCTAATGTCCTCTCTTACTCTCCACCTCTGACTGTTGTTAGTGATGGTACTGTAAACTACACACCAGGGCAAATCACTGCTTACTTCACAGTCACAACTCAGGTGATCATTCAGTTCTGTAAGCCTTCAAATTTGAGGATGGTTAGGAGATGCCTAATAAAAGTAGCTTTAAGTTGATCATTTTTCACAGGCTTAAACAAGTTTCTTTTATCATAGCATGATCGGTGCTGTATGTATCTTCCCACAGTGTTCTCTTCTTTTTCTACATGCAGTACCAGTACTACTCCATTGGGCAGTACCTGGTCAAGAACACCAACAATGTTGCAGCACAGATGATACACGTGTTGGGGCTAAACTGTTATGACAGCCTTGTTTTGCTCGGAACAAACTGTACCCTTCCACCAGGCCAAACATCAACCTATGCCCTTACAGCTGCATCGAATTACAGTCTCTTCAGTTGTACACCCCCCCCTCCACCTCCGCCGCCCACCCCCCCTCCTCCCTCACCCCCGCCTCCACCTCCTAGTCCACCTCCTCCACCTCCTAGTCCACCTCCTCCCACTCCTCCTCCTAGCCCTCCCACTCCTCCTCCTAGTCCCCCTTCCCCTCCCTTTCCTCCTCCCCAACCTCCAGTCCCAGGGGATGCAAGCTTGAGTTTCCAGCTCTCCACCAACCTTCCATTCACATTCAATTGTGTCACTTACCTTGTGAACATAAATGCTGTCCTTAATAGCTATTACTTAACGCTTGGACCCTTGCCCAGCGAACTGGTAGCATGGGCATCTGCACCCTCCTGCACTCTCAGCTACAACAACACGAGGGTATCATTTACAATCACGTTCTATGGCGCACCACTTGCTCATGATGCTGGGACTTATCTTGCGAGTGATGCAGCTCTCTCAAAGATTGTCAGTGTCTCTGGATTCCCATGCAGCAGCACAACTCTCACCGTTGTGGCGCTTACTTCATACCCAAGTGAGTTAGACTTACAATTTATAAAGTTTTCATCGCTCTTGAAAATCTTGTTAAAAAGAATATCGTAGATTGTTCACCTCAGCTAAATTAAAGCCATGCCGACCCTGGATTCCAGGTGCAATATGCAAAGAATGTTGAAGGTAGCCTTTGCATTGATCTACTAATTTCCTCACATCCTGCAGGTCTGTTTTTGGCGGGTTCTTGTTCTGGAAATTACCCTTCATTATGCTGCATAAAGCCACCGTATCCACCTTCTCCACCTTCCCCGCCCCTGATGAAGCCTCCTCCACACCATAGTCCACCATCACCCAACCCATTGTCACCAAGCCCACCACCTACGACTTCCCCTGACATGTCACCTCCTCGTAAGTCTCCTCACAAAAAGCGGCATAAAAAAAAACCTCCAAAGAAATCGTCTGGAAAGAAGCATCATCACAGCCTGGCTTAACACTTGCTGCCATTACTGCACTCTTCATGTACAGCAGGCTTAACTAGTACATATGATTTTAAAAAAAAGGAAGTATTTGTGTTTCTCTTCGGAAATTTTAAAAAGTGTGAAATAAGTAGAGCTGTCAGAATGTCCTAATGGTGGATGATCAACTGATTACAATAATGTCCTCAAACTTTTCTAAGATTCTTGAATCCTAAAAAAAGTAATGTGGTTCTTCTTGTAAGACGTGTAATGAGCTTCTTCCCGGCTTTGTTTTTATGTACTGATGCAAAACAATTTTAACGAAAACCTTGCCTACATATTATAATGAGAGCAAGCAATTTCTGGCCACAGTTATGTTTGCTGTGGAAGAACAAACAATTGCTAATACAAAAACTGGCCTTGTGCAGTCAAAAGTACAGAAATTGAAGTCAAGTAAATTAGCGATGACAGGGACAGCATGCCCATGGAGAACATGGCATGGGCAGACATCCATGGGTGAAACAATAGGAGGTATGCTCCCACTACTAGGTTACATAAACTTAGGGAAACCTCATTCCTGAGTTGAATTTTGTTCACAGTGCGCACGCGTTGTCTCGAGTGACTCCTTGTGTTCTGGTTGTCCCAGGCACTTTTTGTCAAAACTAGTACAAGAGCTCTACCTAGCTTCACACAAATCCAAGTGAGAAGCGAGCCCCTCAACAGCCAAACTGACAAGGCTGTGAGGACAGGCTGGATTCCAAGCAGACCCTCCATAGATTGCGCAATTAAATCTGTGGAATGATGCCGAAGAATCTGCAAGATTTGGTTGAACTGTTGCGGGCAGCTTAATTGTGTGCAGGTTCTGTGTCGCTGTTCCTGTTCAGTGAGTAGATGAGCACTCCTTTTGCTCGTCTGCACAGAGCTTGTGCTCATCTGATCTTGAAACTTGTGGAACACATCTGTGGGCAGGTGTGATAGCATTGATGGTGGTGATGAAGGACAGTGGACATGCATTAAGCAACGGAGAGATTAAAGGTATCATGTTGTAACTTTATTTGAAGTGACACTTTTTCAAGACTCAGGTCTCTTGACAGCTTTGCCAGTTCTAGTTTTTGAAGGTCTTAGTACTCTTAACCCTAAACCTGGTAATTTAGGAGGAGGGGCTGCATGTCCATGCCCAATAATGCATAGTAATCCTCCATATTTGCTGCCTATTGATTTTGTTTTACCAGTAAATGAAATCTTCATGATCTGTTTGCCTTGATGCAGCAGGAGGGCCGCTGAGAGCAGCCAACCAAGTAGGAAATGAACTGACAGCAAAGCATGACATGGTTTTTCAGAGATAGGTTAGATAAAAGCAATCAGAACTGACTTGAAAATCCTAGCAACGTGTAGATAATATCAGGTCGATTCTTGGACCTGATCCCATCCACACACTCAATTTTTCTACTTCTTAAGTACCTGAATCCTTCAAGAAGCAGAAACTCTTTTTGAGGATGCTGAAGCCCTGTTTTGAAGAGGGTGGAGAAAACTTGCTGAAGATGCTTGCCAGCATAGTAGATCTGTGTTGATAGCAGTCTGTTGGTGGAGAGAAAGACTGAAGGCTACAGTAGCATATGCCGATGATTAAGAGGAGATCGCCGAGACTGGTCAGAGCGGTGAGGATCTCATGTCGTTGTGATGCTTCGTCCTGTTGGAACTTCCTGATTATCTGATGAGAAAGTGAGCTGACAGTACTTTGTAGTGCAGCAAAATACTGCAATAGGGCTCTTAGGTGACTGCAAACAATCCAGGTAACAAAAAATGTGCGTAAGTTTCAGGTATGTACCTAGGTACCTAGATACCTATGTCCTGCATAAATGCTCAGTTGTAGATTCAGCACAACTCACGAAGAGCATTGCTGCAAACTCTCAAGGATTTTATTCAGAATTGTGTTTGTCTCCTCTTGAAGCTGCACAAGGTGATCGATTTTGCTGTGCAAGGTGGGCTGAACGAGGACGGGCGGGCGTCTTTCAGTCACTTTCATCCGACTAAGCAATCAGAAATTATATTGAAATTGGCAAAAATTCCGCAACATGCGATTAACAGCCTTAAATCGAACACGCAGAAAGGTTCCTTGTTCACATGGGAAAACCCTGGAACCCTAGAAATCCTGAACAACTGAGTAATGCTCGCATTCTAGATATTGGTAAGGCTACAAAGAGAAATGACCCAGTTTCTTCCAGACGAGCTGTATGTCACGAACATCCCCGGTGTGTAAAATGCAAAATGTTTTGATCTGGCTTCAATTCCTCTGACTCACAATGTGTTTTGGAACGTGCTCAGGTGATGCTTCAGAAGCAGATATGACTGGCCTGATGGAGACGAAAGGAAAAGTCAGGGAGTACGTTCTCGTCAGCAAAAGAAGAGATGTCAACATAACGCAAGCAGCAATTGTAAGGATGGAAGGGCATGAAGCCGCGCGTCAGGCAAAGACTCTCAACCGGACAGAATTCAGAGGCAAATGTCTCAACATACGATGGTCACATACGCAGCGAGTTCTGTGGATCAGTTACCTTCATGAGAGTGTGACCAATGAGGTATAGATGCATGATCTTGTGATTCCTGATTTTATAATTTATTTCCTCCTGGTGCCTCTGTGTCTGAGGGTTTGAGAGGGTAAATGTTCACACACACCTCTCACAGTCTCCAGAACCTGACTCCATGTGTCCTTTATCCCTCCGTACTGTTTCTAATCAACTTCACTATCCATTAACATTTGTTATCCCCCCAGGCTGTTTGTCATCAATTCTGGTACCCATTATCATTTGTTGTCCCTCCATGCTGTTTCTTGTTAACTTTGGCTTAAAACTGTTTCTTGTTAACTAAACCCACTTCAAGCATTGGCGGAGGCTGACTCTCAAATCAATCCTCTGCATAGTGTTCATAGTGTTGAATGATCTTGAGCTACTGCAGATGCTTCAAGCTGCCTTTTCTCAATTTGGACCTGTCTCGAAGGCCTTGGTCGTTGCAGATGCTCAAACATTTGTCACCAAATGGTTGGTGCAAAGTGCTCCTGGATGTCATTATGATTCTCTTGCACAGGGTTGACAGTTTCTTGGTGGATCTTAAGATTGTATCAAATGCATGTTCTCATCTGACAGAGTGTTTGCACTCTCTTATTCCTGCCATTTGGTCGTTGAGGATGAACCTACTATGAAGTGAATGATAGGTTGCTCTTACCTACCACACTACCGCAACTACTCTCATTGTACTTGCCTAGTTTGTCCACATACCTGGCAGGGATTTCCAGGCTTGCATGTTTTCCATTTTTTATGAAAGTGAAAGTCTGGTTTGCTTGAAAGCCTCTAATCTAGACTCCTGTTTTGGTCTTCAGTTACGGCTTTGTAGTCTTTGAAAACAAGAAGGATGCTGCCAAGGCCTTGCAGAGATGTACTGAGAGCCCCTTCCTGGTTGGGCAGTCCTTGAAGCCTGCTAAAGTAGAGTGGGCAAGGCTTGAGGTGTGTTGGGTACCTCAGACTGTAATGAGGGGGTCAATGATGAAAGATTGTATTTCAGGAAGTGTTTTGAGGAGTTTTATGAGTTTAGGAGTTCATAAAAATTGCAGCATCCCTGTGTCTTGTGAAGCTGTTGCCATGCAATCAAAGGAGATAGGAAGATATTTTGGATGTTGTGTTCATTATCCCCTCTAACTTCAGCTAGTTACATAAGTTGCGATAAGAAATACCTAGCAATGAAGTAGACAGATCGTGCTGAACAAAGAATGCTGGCCTACTTGCCATTTTGAATTGAAAATCACATAGTTAGTGCTTAAGGCCACTACCTTTCCCAGGACACTGATCAAGGCTTCAGCGAGGAAGTCAAAACGGGTGGCAAATCTAACAAGGAATACAGTGCTCATACAGTGGCCAAGTTTGCACAAGTTGGATCCAGGGAGTATTTACTGGTCAGTTCAGGATCTAGGGTTTACACATGGTCAACATGCGCCCCCTTATTCATTTGTATGGTCTCTACATGAGTGTCATATACCACTCTACTTCTCATAAGGCCTGTCCCACGTTGCAGGCTGTTCGTTTGGCCGAGCTTGAGGTGGAGTACCAGCGCATGAAAAAGGCCATGCGTAGTAAGATGGCCGAGTTGCAGGACCAGCTGGTGATGTCCGGCCAGTCCAGCACACTGGCCACTGCCATATCCGCAGATCCAGTGTTTGCTGCTGTAAGAGCTGCAGGAGTGCCGCCTCCTAGTAACGGAGCCATGCAGATGACTCAGCAAGTTGTTCCTCTGCACCCCCAGATGCAGCAGATGCAGCAACCAGTCCTTCAACAACCCATGCAGGGTGCACCCATGGGAGCACCTCCTCCACAACAGCTGTACCAGCAGCAGTACCTCACAGCACCTCCACCCACTTCTGCTTACCTAAACCCTGGGCAGTACAGTGCTGCGCCTCCTTCATCTGGACCATACAAGAGAGAGGCTGAGTTCCATCACGTCCCACCACCAAAAAAGGCAGATATGAGAGGTTAGTGCCTGAGAGTTTTGAGGCTGCCCAAGCTGTAGCAAGTAAGGGACCTTTATATTAGGTGACGTTTACGACTGTCGTATGTATCCAGAAGGTGACGATTACAGCTGTCGTATGTATCCAGTAGTTGACGATTACAGCTGTCGTATGTAGCCAGTAGGTGATGTTTACAGCTGTCTGACTTGATGGTATTTGATGACAGCTGGTGCCATCTTTCACCTTGCAGTCAAAGACTTATCCTTTGAGCGTTTCAACCCAGAGCTTGCAGCACGAGCTCATCAGGATCACTTACCAGGCGGGGCAGCACCTCAGCAGCAACAACAACAAAATGTGAAGAGTAACCCGGGTAACTCGGGCCTGTCGTTTGTCAAAGGTGGCCAGCTACTAACTACTGAGGGTAAATCAGAATTCACCAACTCCTACCACACAATGGAGGCATCGTCACTAATATCACCACAGCAGGCAGCTGCTGCTGCTGCTGCTGCCAAAAGCACGTCTCCTGCTGGTGCTCAGAACAGTACTACATCTCTGCCCGGGGTGCCAGGAGCAAAGCCGCCGGGACAGACCGACTTCAGAGGCATTGGCTTCTCAGGTCCTCAGGCACCGGCCTCAGGCAACCAGCACCAGTCTGTTCAGAGTGGGAACCAGACACAGCAACGATACAGTGCTGCTCCCCCTCCAGGTCCTTACCCGACCCAATCTGCCACTCCTTCCCAGTTCAACCCTCAGTCATCTTACAGTGCTGCTCCACCCTCATACGCCCCTCCGCCACAGCAAGCTGTTCCCCAGTACGGACAAACACAGCAGCAGCAGCAGCCAGTAACTTATCCAGGTCAGCAGCAGTACTTTGCTTCACAGCAGATGCAGTACTCTTCTTCTGCTGCTCCTTCACCTTATGCAATGGCCCCTCAGCAGATGCAGTATCCATCCCAGCAGCAGTACATTGCAGCAAATTCCACCTTGCAACCTAGTCAGCAGCAGTACGCTGCCTCTGCTCCACAGATGCAGTACTATGCTTCACCTACCACCTCCACAACACTGGGGGCTATGGCTCCTCCACCTGCTATGAGTGGTTATGGTCAGCAGGCAGCACAGACTTCTGCTTTGGGCGCACTGCAGCAGTATTACTAGTAGATGTACTTTTAAGAGATGATGTAGTCCTCAACTTATAAAAGTCTAAGAAGTGGTGCTTAAAGACTGCATTATATTTTTATTATGCTGTAAGTAAGAGGTAGGTTGCTATAAAGCAGCTTCTTTGGCTTCATTTGAATAGATTACGTTGCTTGTGAAACATGTTGCTATGATAAAGTTTCTAAATTAAAAATCGGACCATGTTTAGATGTTATCAAATCGTTATTTATGTTGGTCGCCTCTGTCTCCATTGTCATCATCTAGCAAGCTTATCACATCATGGACTGAAGACACCTTGTCATCAGAATCTTCAACTACAGCGAGATTTTTTGCAGCAAATTCGCTACCCTCATCTCTTTTTTGCATCATGCCTCTCAATTTTGAGCCTGTGAGACTCGGGCTGAATGATGATGGGGCAGGAGAGACAAGCAAGGAAGGTATTGTTCCCCAAAGGGATGATGGTGAAACAGCACATAAGTCACTAATAGTGTCTGACCGTGGTCTGATTTTTTGAATGCTTTGGTCAAATGATCCACCTTGTGAAGAAGAGGGGGAACTCTGGGGATGTCTTTTCAGGAGGTTTTGCAGTCGAATCCGTTTCAGTCTCTGCTGCTCTGCTAAGTCACAACCCTGCTCCTCAGCTTTTGCCGCCAAGCTTGCAATTCCCTCATTGTAAGCCACTACTTTATCTGCATCACACGCACTGCATTTTTTGACCTCTGAGGTGATCAAGGCATCTTGACATGGAGGCTCTGTACTGACTCCCAACACAGCGCCCGCCTTCCTTTTAAAAGACCCTGATGCCATGCACTTTCTGGAGGTGTGACTGCCTGCAGCTTTTTGTGGTAACTGGACATTTGGAGCATTCTGCTGATCGTCATCGCTATCAGCGTCAACTTGTATTAAGCTGACAGGAGGTTTAGGGCAGCGCTTGGCTGCTACTTGGGTCCCCTTTCTTGCAGCGCCTTCTCCTTTACCCTTCTTCTCCTTTGCTGATGTATCAGAAGCACGAACCCCTGGAGGGTGGAGGAACTTGACAATACTCGGGGTTTTTAGAAGCTTCCGCTTTCTCTCTGCCGCTCTCTCTTTAACCTTAAAAAAATTGAGATTGAGATCTGTTAGGGGATTATTAGAGTAGCAACGTAGTGTACAGTCTAATGTATACATCCACATTGCTCTTTCTCAGTGTGATAAAGCCTATCAAGAGAACATCACCTCACTACATGAGTGACCACATTCATATATCCACACCACCACACACTCCTACCTGTCTTACGGTGACTTGACGATGACACACCACACACAAAGTCCTTAGGTTCTCCAAATCGCACATGCCTCCTCCTTCATACACTCCGCGAATGTGGTCGGCATTCCATGCATAGCCCTCACAAGGTGAAGTAATGAGGCGCTCCATTAGAGCGCTGCTTCCACTCTTGACAAAGCCAAAGCTCGGGGCCAGTCTCAAAAGTAAATGTCGCCTGCTCCTCAGATTTAACAACAATCACTTAACGGGGTGAGATATGACTGAACATTCATAACAGGGTACAGATATGACTGACCATTCATAACAGGGCAGAGATATGACTGAACATTCATAACAGGGCAGAGATATGACTGAACATTCATAACAGGGCAGAGATATGACTGAACATTCATAACAGGGCAGAGATATGACTGAACATTCATATCAGGGTACAGATATGACTGAACATTCATAACAGGGCAGAGATATGACTGAACATTCATAACAAGGCAGAGATATGACTGAACATTCATAACAGGGTACAGATATGACTGAACATTCATAACAGGGCAGAGATATGACTGAACATTCATAACAGGGAAAGCTAAGCTGCGATTTGGGAAGGCTGTGATTTAATCTCACCGCTTCTCCTTCCATTCAGGTGAGGACATTCGGATGCACTGAAGCTTGGAGACAAGGGCCCTGCAGTCGAGTCCACACATTGTGCACACGCCCCTCTCAATCTTTCCCAACTGCCGCCGGATTGCTCCAGTAGACACTTTGAGGCAGTATTTTGACTCACATTGCGGCTTACAAAACAAATAGTGTGTGGACTCTAGCTCTGCATCCGGGGACAAGCTGCATATTTAAAAAAAATGAGAATCAGAGAACTACCTACAGAGGGCACAATCTTTACTTGGTTAAAAGGCAGTGCACAGTAACCCTGACTTCCAATGTAGTGTATCACAAGAATGTCTACGCACGCACAAATAAAAAGACAGGATTCACAATGACCCAAACTTGGTTGGTTCAGGCTCATGAATCACCTGCAATCCGCGACCACCTCGAAGCAATTCAAACACAGTCTCTGATGATGAGTGTCAATTTTGAACGCTTGACGATACCGACGCAGCTCTCTACAGCCTTCAGCATGCAATCCAGCGCTATGCACGTCCTTAAGCCTTGCAGCCGCTACCTTAATTGGTGCACCTGCTCGGGTTCCTCTGTCCCCTGACTGTATCTTCACATAAACCTGCCTCCAAGTAGAACCAGCAGGAGGAGGTGCATCCTCCTCATTGCTCACATATCTCGTGGTGCTGATGCCGTAGGCCCCAGCTGCAGTAGCAGCAGCTGCTTCTTCCGCTACAGCATCATCCAAAACACTGTCCAAGACCTTATTCTGGAGCCGATTCCTAATGACTGCACGAAGCTGGGACCAGTCTCTGGCAAAGGACCGAGTATCTTCCAGAAGAACTTCCTTCAACCACTTGGCATCCAAACCCGCTGGCAAGCTGACTAGACCGTATGGTCCAACAAAACTGATACCGAAAGATGCTTGGCGGGCATCCAGTGCTGAGTGTGACCTCAACAGAGTTTCATGTACTTGTGTAGTACAAGAAACTCCACCACCTGCTATATGCAGCGCTGATGTCTGCTGTTGATTGTTGTTCACCATGCAGCTGTCACCATTAGCTTCTTGTGTCTCACACGCCTTCACCCTTTCTTGTGCCTTCACGTACTGAGCTACCAATTGCAACAGCATCTGCCGACCTTCTTCCTCCTGTTGTGATGACTCCTCTTTGGTACGCGAATGCTCCTGCTGATCTCCATCTGCTGCATCCAGAAGCAGTGCTTTGCTGCACCCCAGTAGGGCCTCTAGGGGTAGCGACAGACCAAGAGGTTGCTTACCATCCAGGGAGAGGTGAAGGTGGATGCGACCACTGTGACCACTCACTTCAAATCCCACCCATGCATATTCTGAGGGAAGGCAGTTGTTAACAGCATGCTGGTTGTTGTCTACCACTGCTGTACCTCTACTGTCACTTTTCAGTGCAGTTCGAGAGATTGATTTGTCTTCACTTCCAGAAGGGATTCTTGTCTCATCATCATCTTGTGCAAATGCAGTGGAGGAGGCATAATCGAAGGCACATGTTAAGTCCAAGTTATCCAATGGATGGTCAATGTTCTTGCTGATGTCTTTGGCTGGAAGTGCAAGAGGAGGTGAGTGACTACCATCTGAACAACCTCTATCTGGTACAAGTCTCTCTTGCAACGAGACTCGTAGAGAAAGTCCAGCGGAAGAAAAATGGGCATGAACAAGGGAGTCAGAAGTGCATGCAGGCTGAGGAGCAGATATGGCGCCTGGCCCACAAATCTTTGGCATGGGAGAGCTTCTCTTGCCCTGCTGCTTTACTTGATGCTTCTGATCAGCATCAACAACAGCATCCACCACCAGCCCTCTTGTATCAGGAGCAGCATAGCTTTCATCAGCACCTCCTGGCTCCCTGGCATCTGCTGCTGCATTCTTAGATGATAGTGGTACAGCCTCAGGCCCATCAAGGACTTGGGAGATGGTCATCAAACTGCTGCTCAACTTCTGCCACCTGCAACGACCCACACTCCATCAAGCTACCACCATTGCAGACAACACAGTTAAGACATACTCCACATCCTCAACAGAATTCAAGGCATGTTTGCAAACAAGGTGCTAGCAGCTCTGGGTGTGAACTATAAGTGTGAATTCATGCAAGAGACCTGATCAAAGTACCAGAATATCACTTCATATATATTACTCTCATGTTCTGTTCACCTGCGGTCATCAGATGTATCTCTGGCACACAAAAAGTAAATATTGACCGCCTGTGTTTGACCTTTGCGATGGGCACGGTCCTCAGCCTGACGTACAAGTGACACCTGGCGGTGGAGTTTGAATAATAAGTGAAGTCTGCAGCCGCTTTAAGATGTGATAGTGCTAGATGAGTTGTCAGCTATACCTTGTAATTGAGGTCTGCTGTCTAAATTAAAAAGCTGAGTGAACATCAGTTTGGTCATACTGTTGATGGGAGAAGCTGCATTTTTACCAGGCTGAGAGAGCATTTACCTCTGATGGAAGCTCAGCAAAAACGACAGAGCTTGCACTGCTGAAGTCAAGCCCAACTGCGGCTGCAGTAATGCTCAGCAGAGCAACGCGGACTTTGGGACTACTTCGAAACTTGCGAACGGCTTGTCGCCTGGCCATCATATCATGACTGCAGAACAAAAAGGCTTGAGATAGTGGCCTGGCCATCATATCATGACTGCAGCACATACAGGCTTGAGGTAAAAAATCACCATGATCACCCACAGGATTTGAGAGTTCTGTGGAATCAACAGATGGCCTTCAGAAAAGCAGCCGGCATTGAAAGGTTCAGAGCGACAGTATTGCACTCCTCACCTCCCATCAATACGCACATAGTCCACGCCTCTCCATCTCTCTGCAGACCCCCCCTCATTTAATGCTGCACTGTTAAGGTGGTCTCTGTTTCCATAAGCACCAAGAGCCTCCTCCAGTCGATCCATGACATCCCTAAAGAGTTATTAGTGCCACAGCATGCTGAGGCTAGCCAACAATTACAACCTCCTAGCCAACAAGTACAACCTCTTAGCCAACAAGTACAACCTCTAGGAAATCCTCCAAGGGTCAACAAAACAATACTTACAAATGATGAGCGAAGACCAGGAATTTTGAAGGAGCATTGGTCTCTTCCCTGGCATCCACATCCTGCTGCCCCTCCTCCTCCTCCAATTTCACAGGTTGATGTTTGTGACTGTGTTCTGCTGGGGTTTCCCATCCTTCCACACTTCCATGACCACAAGGACGAGACACTTGCGGAGCAGCAGAGTCTGATGCTGCCGCACCTGTATGCTGCCTTGGGATTGGCACAGAGTGCCGTCCCTTGGTATGGCTCCTATAAGGTGTATAATGTATTAATTTTGCTATGGCAGCATCTCAATGACAACAACGTTACAGCAGTACAGATGCTTTAAACATAACACGTTTGCATGTGAAGAGGAGCTAAAATCGTCATCACCAGTGAGAGGGAAGATGGTAGACGTGGGACATAAGAGTATCCTTACGATGCTGCTATGAGATCACTCCCTTTCACCTTCCAGGAGGAGCACCTAGTGCTTCCAACAGCCATTCAACAACATCTCCCAGCTTAGCCAACGCCGTCTGGTGCGCAAGACTCATCCTCGAAGGGTCCATCTCACCAACAGCACCAATTCCTGTCAGGATTCAAATTTTGGCTTGCAGCTTCTGGGGAATCAAAATCAAAATGCTTAAAACGCTACAGCTGTGCTGGCAGTAGCAATGTAGTGTTTCATGGGATCATGAATCAAATATGGTATCAATAGCTATACTATAATCGACGACTTCAAACCATCAACACCTGCAACCCAACCCTCTCTGTCAGCAGCCTCGTCATCTTCCACATCCGATTGCTCCTCAGGACCCATAGGGCTGTCCCTATCCTCCAGATTCTGAAAACCAGAACTTGCACCACCAACATCGGTCTGGACAGGCTGCCTTAGTCCTGAACCATCAGGCCAGCTGCAACCAAGGCAAGAACCAAAACAAAGCCACAGGCAGTGCACTTTGAGTTACATGAAAGCATAACACAAATTAACTAAGCAAGTATTCTGAGAGCACAACGTTTCATTACTAGTTATCACATAACAATAGTGATCCAAATTAAAAAAATCAAGGCTGCAAGCACGCTTGCCCAGCATCATGACCAGGCTGCTTACTGTGCTCAAGTCTTTCGAATTGAGCCAAAGGACAATCACGTACTTTGCAGGAGCAGGCTTGGGCAGTCTAATGACTTGTCTTCGTTTGGGAGGAAGCTCGGCCATAACATCTCGCTTCAGTCGTCTAATCATGACCTCGCGAGTCAACAGCCCATGGAGCTCATACAAGCGAGAGCCACCTACAACAGGTCCCAGGCTTCAACAAAAGTCGTGAAGAGCATATGGACTGCTTTTAATAGAGAGGGGCTCTATAAGGGTAGTTATGAGGATTGACAGTGAAGAGAAAGAAACAGATTGCTCTATGATTTAACAAGGCTTCAAATCTTCTGAAGTTAAATTAACAAGCTCAGTCTGTACTATGCAGCACCTTACATATTCACAACACATATTCAAATTTGTGTTAAAGGTACCTTTAACTCCTACAGCTATCTCATGCATACCTTGAACTCTTACAGCTATCTCATGCATAAGCAAATTTTACATGTAAGATATTTTTACATCCTTCAAAAAATTCGATACCTGAGATGTCCCAGCATTTCTTTACATTGCTGTAGGTTGGAGGTCTGCTTATTGCAGGAGCCGACGCCTCCTTCACTGAGTATGTGCATGGAACTAAACGGCGGTCGCAATACCTCATTTCAAAATCCTCCTTACTGTCTCCAATCAATCCAGGGCGAATGTTGTCCACCTGCCTGAACAGGTCATGGGGCTTAGAAAGGCTTGGTGTCCCAGTCAAAAATACGCATCTCCGACATCTCAATGCCACCAGAGAGCATGCTTCCGTCTGCTGGTTCTCCTGGACGCGCTTAGAGCTCCTCAGATTGTGACTCTCTAAATTACATCAGCATTGAGCATCTTTCTGAAAGCTGGATCTCAAATAAATGATTCAATGTAATGTGTAGGTTCAAAAGCAGAACCTCAACAATCCATAGCACATTATGAAGTCTCACCATCGACAATGACCATCCCAAATGGCAGGCTTCCGAAGCAGCACGATGGTTCTGTGCAGTCCTTTTTCTCATGACGTGGTGGTGGTGATTTTGGGCGCTTTTCTGAGCAAAGGGAAGACACCATGCACACACATATGTATGACACCATGCACACACATGATACCAAACATGAAGCATGAAAAGTGATGTAATCCAATTTAAAAAAAGAGATGACAGGGTGTGCTGACTGATGCTGATGCAATCAACATGTATGAGACGCTATGGCAGGGGCTGGTACCAGAGCTTAAGCGCTCAGCCAGCTGCCGCTGCCTCTCCTCAAAGGCAGCATATCCACGGCTGTCAATACATGCTTGGCAAGTCAGCCTTTTGGTCATCTCATAGGAGGTGATTGTGATCAGAGGCAGGCTGCTTTTGTCGCCTATGTATGTCAGTCTGTCAGACCGTCCTTCTACCACACGAATCTGGATGCAAGACACAAAACTGTATTTAAGGCATAATGAAGCTGTTCACTATTCCAATCCAGGAGGACTCTACAAAATCTAGCTGAAAAATAAAAATGAAAGTCTCACACATTTTTGAAAAAAGTCCACCTAAACTGGTACAGAGTATGATGAAAGTGTGTCCTGACAGTGTTACCTGGGAGGGTCGGACATGCGGCAGCCACTTCTCAATCTCTTCTGCCCACATCAACCTCAAAGAAGCTGGGACTATAATTAAGAGAGGCCATTCCTCCTATTGATTAATAATTTGAATTGTGAGATTGATTCATCTAGTGTGAAGGGTCAAGACTTGAAAAAACGTAGGATTGAAGTGTGCACAATCGTATTTGAAAGCTCACAAATCAGGAAAATTCTTCTTGCTAAAAGACATATCATGTTTTCAAACTGCTACAGTGTAAAGAACTTTGGCAAGACCAACAACGGTGACATCAGGCTGATTAGTATGCCAGTTGCAGTCTAATTAAAAATAGGTGGAGAGTTGATATTCTTACTTGGTAACACGTGGCCAAAGCAATGCCTTGCACAGTTTTACCAACTCCCATCTGCATGGATGCAAAAAAACTTAGCCATTGTAAGTCCTTTTTTCAGCAAACAAAATCAAAAGTTGCTTTGATAATACTGCAGGCAGTAGTCTGTATGCTAAGTCCATTGAATTGATCAGCTCTGCCCTTAATTAAAGCCATTCAAGAAACGTCACCTCGTCAGCAATGAGACAGCGGCCATGATGCCTGAGGCCAAATTTTACACCTTCAACCTGATCCATGGAATGCAAGCAAGTTGCTTTCAGAAAAAGCCAATCAAGCATTGGAATTGTGCAATTATGTCAATACCTGAAAAGGCATTAGGGCCTCTCTCAGGGAGGGTGGCATGCATGTGTTCAGCCTCCTCTCCACTTCTTCCATGGGGACCGTCTGAAACAGTTTTCCTCTGATGGAATAAGAACAGGATATTGTTTACTAACACATTTTGCTAGACAGAAGAATAAAAACTCATCAAATCCTTTACTTCACCTGAAAGATTTCAGTGCTTGCTCTGGGATGCAACCCCCCTTCTTATTGAGAAGATTCCTCTTGAATGACCTGCACAGTCTCAGACGAGAAAAGGTAAAACAACAGCTAGACAAAATCAGACTGCCACTTAAAATTTAACTCAAAATCTGTTTCTGGCGAAATCTGACCCAGAATACAATGAGATAAGGTCTCCCTACCATGATACCAATGAGATAAGGTCTCCCTACCATGATACCAATGAGATAAGGTCTCCCTACCATGATACCAATGAGATAAGGTCTCCCTACCATGATAATCACACTCACTTGAGTTTGGCTTCCACAAGCTCATAGCTGCTCAGAGGAATCTTAGTGGCTTGACCACCATCATGAAGTGCTGCATCAGCAAGATGATCAGCACTTGGTGTATTGTGTTCAGTCAAGCAGACTCTGGGTCCCTCTTTGATCATGCTTTTACTAGAGGGGTCATGTTCCTGGGCAGCAACAAGCTCATCCCCCCCTCTATCAGTTTGCAGGAGAGTGTCAACATCCACTCCAGCCATCTTCAGTAATTGCAGCACACCCCCTGCTCTCTCAACAGCAGCTTCAGCACCAGGACGAGGTACCACCTGAACAACACAGCTATATCAAGTGAGAATACCTAGGGACAAAGAGGGTAGTAGCTTTGCCTTGACTCACAGTGGCAACTCATGTACTGCGTGCTAGGTAATCAGAAAAATGGCGGGAAATTCTCACGTTGAACATGTTGGGACCTGAGATCTCCATGTCAAGAACTGGGAATTCTAGGGTTTCATGAGGGAAGTATCTGAAGCCACATGATCCTTCTCTGTAGAAAGAGCATCCATAAAATCCCTGTCCCCAACCCCCATGCCCTGACTGCACCCATGTAAGCTCCCCTCCACAATACGTAAATACTCCTGGGCATCTGTGAGGGTTTTGACATACATAAATGCGATGTAGCAAAAATAGAGGAACTATGAAATGCGTGCTTGAGAAAATGAACTTAATGTAGATTGAAGTGTTTAAGCATGAGGAAGTCTTTTTAATGTATGGCAACTGAGGCATTACCGCTCATGCGGACACTTTGGTAGACTCATGTTGCGAGGCCCATGACATGAGCTTGATTCTTGCTTGGAGTGTTGTGGTTTAAGGTGTAAGCCCTTGTGGAAGAGAGATTGGTCTTTACTGAGAGCAGGAGCTGGAATAGAAGGTTTGTTCACTCCTGTTACACTGAAGGTTGCTGAAGCATTTCTTCTCTCTGAATGTTCTGGAGGGGCCCCATGTACGTTGAGGACATCATTCTGTGATGAATCTATTGATGAATTACATGCTGAGAACTGCTTGAGAGGAAAGGAGTTATGTTGCAATGTTTGCCCTAGATATGACAAACTGAGATTGTGTTGAGCAACATGGCATTGTGCTGTCGTTCTTTCCTTGATAGTCACATGCAGGGAATGTTGGGCATGAGGTCTTGTCAGTGTGAGGTTTTGAGTCTTATGATGATCCTGGAATTCAGACAGAGCACTCTGGGGCTTCAGCTGTCCTGGTAAATTTGTGCGTTGCTCCCCCTTTTGAACCTGTAAACAAATGCATAGGATGATACGGTACCTGCACTGTGTTCAATTGAGAAGCAAATAAATTTTCAATGGTACCTTCAGAGTCGACAATTTAATATTTGTCCCTGCGGGTATGTTCGGAGATAATATATTTTCTGAGATTCTTGTCCATAGGTCATCATCATTAAATTCATCGAAACTCATCCACGAATTCTTAAAAGTTAAATAGCATACATTGTGTGCTGCACTGGCAGATGTCACTAATTTGTACAATGCCACACTTTAAACGGGGTTCGAAGGCATATTATTACATCAAGCTCTCTCTTTGTCACCATTCGATAATGTTTATCTACTTACTAGCAGCTGATGTAAATGTCCACAAGGCAATAAGCATGTATATTAGGATAAAATGAAGCTTCACAAAGTGAGCTGAGTCACATTTTGTCAAGACGTAAGTAATTACCAGATGCACTCATTTCCTACGCCTAGGGTTCTTGTTACTTTTAGCCGTCAGGGCCTCTGTCTCATCATCGTATAGAGCCACATGCTCAACATTTCGTCCTTCGCCTGCCCTCTCCTTCTCCAGAGCAGCTTCCTGCAATCATCAGCTCAACATTAAAGAAGGCTTGGAGGACCAGCATTGCTTCACAAGGAGGTAGGTAGCCCGTAGCATTATACTGAAGTAGCATATGAGATTTTTTAGTTTTTAACCTCGCTCGAGGATGATGAGACACAGCAAGTAGAAGAGTTAAACCGCCAACAACAATTTACCCGTGCAGAGACAAACTCATCCAGCAGATCTGCTGTCCCCGGCTTAACATCAACGGTGCTTCCAGGGGTAACAGGTCCTCGTCTCTTGCGCCTGACCCCTGCCCCTCCAACTGATTTGTCGGTTATTGGGGTTGTGACCAGCATTACCTCACCCTCCTTAGTGCCAGCAACAAGCGGTACAAGTAGCTCCTCGTGTTGAGAGCTTGAGGTAGCATGCTGGGAGTGCTGTAAGAGGCGTTGGAGCAGAGTGTCCTTGCGCCCTGTGGCAACAAGCCCACGCTCAATCAGAGCAGCACGCAACTGTGTGACTGTCCAAGATGCATTGGGCACAGTACTTGAGGGTGAGAGCTGCTCAACTTTAGCATGAGTGTTTGTAGCAGCAGGAGTGCCATGCCCACTGCTTACATGTGTCACTGGGAGAGGCAAACCCGCTGCCACCACACTGCCAACCTCGGAGCCCTCTCCCCAATTGAATGATGATGGAACAAACTTCTCTTTAAGAAGCTTCTCTGCAAGGTCAATCTCATCCCCCAGGTCAGGAGTGTCTTCATCCTCTTCCTCTTTTTTATCATTTCCTGCATCAGGCTTAATCTGTTGCAGTCGCTGCAAAAGCTCCCCCTTGGAGCCAGAAGCAGGCAATCCCACAGCTTTGAGGCTGGCCTAAAGACAAACGGAGAGCTGTGTAACAGATACCCTGACATCAGATACCCTGACATCAGATATCCTGACATCAGATATCCTGACATCAGCTACCCTGACAGCGCATAAATGAGCATGCTTGCGTAAGTGAGCATTGTTAGTGTGTTTTAGTAGGCTAGTACTCAAAACAAGTAAGAGCGGTTGTCGTGTGTAGCATGCAATGCTTCTTACCTTCAGCTGAGGGACTGTCATGCGGGCAGGTGAGAGGACTGCGGAGTCTTCAGGCGCACAGTGTGAGATGAAGGGTTGCGCCGGCCTGGAGGCCGCCATGGCTGCTTTACGTGCGGCAGTTATTCCATAACTCAGTCCTGGTGCTGGGGACTTGGGCGCTGACACAGAAGGTATAGACTTATCCTCAGGGCTCCGTAACGGCTGGCATTTTGGACAGCAATACACCTTCCTGGCTGCCATATCCCACACCCGGACAGGCTGCAATGTGAGAGCATTTGCACAGCTCATACACAATCATATATGAGCTCTCAACATAGTAGTAATGTGATAAAGATCAAGCAGCTATTGCAATTGTATGCCAACAAGAAAAATCTCACCCCTCCACAGAATCCGCAATTGGAGTGGTTGTAAATGTACCGCCTTGTCCAAGGCTGACCCAGAACCTAATTATACCAAAGCAAGGAGCTTGACGTCAAGCAGAATGTTCTTGACTGAGATATCCAAAACTCAGAGACTTACTGCTGCGTCCTCTGGATCTACTGTCAAGATGGAACCTGTCACAAAGCCCCTCTGCAGAAGCGTAACACTGTGAAACCTGCATGGAAAGGATAAAAGACATAACTCTCTTTGCCCAATGTTCTATGATAGGTGATCAAGAGACTGATGATACACAAGAGGACATAAACATCAAGTCTGCCAGGAGAGAATCTAGTTCACTACAGGCCGGTTCATGCAACAGTAAGGAAAAATGATCACCAAATTCTGTCAAAAGAGTCCCTATCCACAGAGGCTGCTGGCTGCTCAGGATGAACTCCTGCTTTGAATAGGATCTCTGCTCTGTAAATGTTCCCTAGTCAGAAAGTGAAGGCACAAGTCTTTCGAATCCCATACATTATATCTTAAAATTCCAATTTTTCTAGATGCACAGTTGGAAATTTATAAACGATCCATTAATGTCACTCCTTTCTAAGCACAAGGAATTTGCCATGCTCTCGAAGTGCTTTTAAATCGATGAAACAGGCCTGGTCTAAAAAGAGCTGCTTACCACATCCAATAAGCTTAAAAATTTGCTCCGAAGAGTCGTATTAATTTGAGAAGGCCAGGCTCATACTCTCATTTTTGGGAAGATAGAGTGGCAGCAAGATCAGGACATATGCACTCACCTATTCCTGCCACCATATCCTGAGACATCAGGACCAATCCAATTGGCTTCTTAGAGGTTTGAATTTGGTTCCACAACACCTCCTGATAAAGTTGATAAGAGCAGCAAGAGCATGGTCACGTCTCACATACACAGAATAAGTGAACTCATCCTTATGTAAAGTCCATAAGACAAACACCCAACTATTTCTGAAAGACAAATTTACTTCGAAGCTACAGAGAATAAGACCACAGAGATGAAGTAAATACAACCAGCACCTTGTCTGCATCTTCCCTCAAAGGGTCTGGTCCCAGTTTTGCAGCCTTCTCATGGTAGAAGGAGGGGGAGGGTCCATGATCCAGAGTCATTGCTGAGAGGTGTCCCACCAGACCTAGCTCCTCATTCAAGAGTTGCAGGCGGGTTGTGGGTTTAGGTTCAGGGCCAGGGAGCGAGACCACCTAGAAGCAGCAGTCAAAACCAACATCACAGCCGCCCTTTTTCTCCAATTGCACATTTATTACCGCGAAACTGACATTTGACTGTACCTGTATCGCTTGTCTTAACATTCCTGAAACTTAATGATAACTTTAAAGCAAACTCAGCTTAGCACTTACTCTGAATGCGCCAGACATGCCAAAGTGAAAGTGCACCTGCAAGCATGCATTGAGCATTTTTCACACCAAAACATTGTTGTGTTGCATTGCATCAGTCTAGTTGTGCGCTTAATTTCCCCCGTCTAGACCTGAAGAGTGTCCCTCAGCCTTATTTTGTTCAGCTTACTGTACATTAGGTTTTAGGTTTTAGGGTTTAGAAACTACAAAATGATGAGGCTCCTTACCACATCAGTTGCTCCTCCTACATCCATAAAAATTTGGAGTCAATGCAAACAAATAAACTTTCTTAAGAGTCCTGCCATGATGCATTGGCCAATGATGACTAAGGCAAAATATTTCATCAAGATGCAGGCTTTATGGCTCACCAGCATCCTTACTAGGTCCAAAGAAGTAAAACAAGTTCTTTCCAATCACCTACAAATGATGAGATACGACAACATCACTGAGGATTATGATGTGAGGTGGACAATGTACAACATCACTGAGGATTATGATGTGAGGTGGACAATCTACAACATCACTGAGGATTATAATGTGAGGTGGACAATGTACAACATCACTGAGGATTATGATGTGAGGTGGACAATCTACAACATCACTGAGAATTATAATGTGAGGTGGACAATGTACAACATCAGTGAGGATTATAATGTGAGGTGGACAATTTACAACATCACTGAGGATTATGATGTGAGGTGGACAATCTACAACATCACTGAGGATTATAATGTGAGGTGGACAATCTACAACATCACTGAGGATTATAATGTGAGGTGGACAATCTACAACTTTGAGCTTAGGGACAGCATCTACCTGTACAGACAGCCAAATTTGAAAGAATAATTTAGTCATCCTTGAGGATAACATAATACATTATTTTTTATGATTTGCAGCTTCCTCCTAATAAGGGTCTCTCACCTCGATTCTTACTAAGAACTTTCCATCTATAGCTTTTGCACCTGCAATACCCCGAAACAGCAGTACAAGGATTATCATTAATCAATTAACTCAGGACAGGGAATGGAACAGGTCAGCTGGTGGGCTTAAAATAACAAAAAAACGCCGCACACCTTCCACAAAGCGTCCATTTGGGCTGGAGCACTTGAATGTGTGCCCAAGCAGCAATTGCCTGTAGTGAAAAATCAAATCTGCTGATGCAATTATCTGTAGGTACTTACTTACATAGCAGAATTCATCAGTGCAGTAGTTCTTACAAACATTTACATGATGACAGCAGGTGATTGTTGCACATGGAGTTGCAATCAGATAAAATGTACCTGTGAGCGTGGCCAACGCGATGACAGCCATGTCCCTCAACCATCACAACAGATACAGTGAGTTTTCTTCCTCTTACAGCACGATGTGATGATGAGAAACTCCTCAGACCCTGAAATTGCATAAATATTGCAGCTAGTGCATAAGTTTACGAGGATGAGCGTTCGCTTCAGCGACAACCTCAAGACGTGCTTCGAAACCGTTGTAACTTAGAAAAGCGTTTTGATTCAAACTTTGGCTTGCTCTGGAGCATAGATCTGATGCTGATAGCTGCGCATGCTGGAGATGCAAGTGTAAAGAGGATTAATCATGTTACTAGCTCAAAAATAACGATCGGTAAAAGAGGAATAACTCCCAAACTTTTACACTGGAGTTCAAACAAGTCTGCCCATCGTCACAAGCTACTCCCTCTCAGCGTATTTCCCTTCGATCAAGCATGGGCGCCCTCAGCTGCCAGTATTGCACCTCAGTTGTTTGCTGTTAGCCTTTTCCCGTATATTGGCTTCCTGTACCACCTCACAAAATCAGGCCAAACACCTAAGCTGACCCTCATTGGATTTTATTTCCTGTTGGTGTTTGTAGCAGTGACTATACCTGCTGGCATTTACGGTGAGAAACGTGTCAATGCATGTATGCTAAGATGTGATCTAATTAGATTCCTGAAAGCATGAATGTATGAACAAACTTAAACACTTCCATGCAAGAGAAATCCTTCAAAGGTTTTTGACCTCATCATTTTATAATGCTCCATGACGCTTAACATCGCTGAAAGGATCAGTGAAATGTATTTTTGCACGTGCTGAGTCATCATAGGATCTTAATACCGCAAGACGTCGCGTCCTGCTGTCCTTCATTCTTAGTAATGGTGGCTTCAACATTATTCTTTCAACATATGCTTGCAGCAAAGACACAGTATGGCACGTCTCTTGCAAATGTTGATTGTAAGTTCTGCAAGTTTCGGATGGTTCTACATGTTGATGTCTACTACTCATGAGGTGTTTTTGGAGTTAAGATTGTGATCATCAATTCTCCAGGGCTGCATGGTGGAGCGGAGTCATTGCTGACTGTGACAAATCTTCTCATTGTTCTGGGTTTGCGAAAAGGGATCAGGGAGGTGCAGAAGCAGGGTCCAGATCAGAAAGATATGCAAGAATAAATAACAGTCTCTTGCTTCTATTTAAAAAAATGGAGCAGTACCAAAGATTAACGGAATCAAGGCCTTCACTGAAAGGGGATATATTTATGAAGGTCAGGATTTATTGTAGCATATCCTCATGATTCTTGAAGGTTTGCAGGCACATGTGTTTATGCACCTGAAAGTAAGATTGGATGGATAAACTGTAAGCAAACAAGAGGAATGACAACTGCAACATGTTCTCTTGTATAGTAGGATTATTCTAATCATTGCTACACCAGTAGATATTACGAAGACATTCTACGACGTTACTTTAGCCCCACCCCTTTTTGTGAGCTTGCTCAGTGCTCTCGGGCGATTTGTTAACTATTCTTCATTAGTATCTAAGCGCTGGTAGTATTAAAAATCTTGGGAGAAAGTTTTCTGCACTCCAATGGGAATGCGCTCACATGTGCCCTTGCACAACTGCAAAGGAAGGAGTAGGTTGTTGCATTTGTCATGCTGTCTGACAATTCTCAGAACAGTTCAATACCTCACAATTCAATTCCAGAAGATAAGCTTCATGAGTCTACTAGAGTACTACACAATTAGAAAGCTGAAGGGACATTACGACAATCACATGTGTTTGGAATTTGAAGAATATTTCAAGCCTATGCAGGTTCTCGTCGACTTACTCTGCACAAAATCTTTTTGAGTAAAACAAAGAGCACTCTTCACTGACGCACACACTCCTTTTGCACACATTGCAGTGAGATCCTAGGCACAGAGGATGAACTTGAGCTGCATTTGGATCTGGTAATAGGTAGCTATCCTCTAGAAACCTTTGAAGCAGTTCAAATAAACGAACTAAGGGATGAGAAGTACAAGCATATTCATGCCAGGGCCTAGCTCAGCACAGCTGTTCGCATGTCACCACCTACTTGCACGTGAATTGAAGTACTTAGGAGAAACTACATCAGTGTGCGCATTGTGCAATCAAGATTAAACAGGTAGATAAAAACTGTACACTAGAACAGGGAAGCAGCTGAGTTAGGCTTACATTACAGTACCAGCCAAATGTTCGTCCTTCTTCAGTTCATCTATTTTCAAAGATCGACCAAACGTTGAGTACGGCGCGGAAAAGGAGCACAGATAACATGTAAAAATTCGTTCAGACATGTTCAGCTCCCTCTGTCAGGAAATGTATTCGTAAGGCTCCACATAAAAAGGTATTAACATTGAGTGTGAAAAGCCTCGTCCATAGCATAACATTTGACGAAATGTAGGCAAGAGATGCATTCAAATCAAATACGTCATGTGCATGTAGACTCGAGGAAGGCATAACAGGGTCTTCGTTCCACTTTTTTTAAAACATTACCAATTTAACATGGATTTTAATCTTGACAATCTTGACAAAAAGAAGAAGACAAAAGGACCTGCATTTAAACCTACTCTCAGTTCAAGGAGTAAGAATGCCATGCCATCAAATGATGTTGCGTCGTCATTACAAGCAAAAGTTCAGTGCACTGACAGCCAAGCAGTTGCAACAACGAATGAAGGAGCACAATTGCAAGAAAATCTGGGAGATGTAAATGCTGTCCCAGCTGCAGAGGCGCCTGGGAATGCTTTTCTGTCTTCTAGTCAGAGCATGGTGAGAACACGAGTCGTCCAGAATGTTGTGGCACATTCGTTGCCATTGAGTCCAAAAGATAGCAGGCCTGCTACATCTTCTGTTATAATGACACTGAAGCACCAGGGTACGGATTCAACCTCAGAGAAACCAACGACTGGATATTCTGGGAATGATTACCTCAGGGTGCCATCAGCAAGCATTCCAGCACAGCATGACCAACCAACCAGTACTTCCTGTAGTGAAATAAATGCATCAATTGATAAGCTGCAGAATAAGCAACCATCTGCCTTAATTATTGGGAGTCCAAGTGAGCTGATGATGCCGTCACTTGTCTCTGAATCCCAAGCCGTGCCACAATCAGAGGCGGCTGAAAATCAAAATTTGCCAAGTCATGACAGACAAAAAGGAGCAAATCCAAGTGAACCTGATCAATGTGGGTCCAGCATTCCCTTGGTGGATCCGGGAGACACAAAAGGAGAGAAACATTTGATCAAGACCACCACGGCACTCACTTCCTCCAAAGGTGCTAAGCCTGGGAAACCATCTAACAAGGCTATGACCCTTCCACAGCCAACTAAGCCAGCTGCTGCTGCTGGCAATTTATCAACCCTACTATCTAATGTTGGGGCTCCAGACTTGACAGATCAGGAGCTATTGCTGGGTGTAACCAGAGAGGCACATCAGGAGGCCGCTCCCAGTGGACAACATGTGGCTGTGGAAGCGTGGCAGAGCTTGCTGGGCACTTTGCTGGACTGTACCGCCAGAGATGTGGGTGTACCTTCACTCCTTACAGGTGGGTGAGCTGAGGTATGCGGTCTTGGTATAAGTCAGCTGCAGTACGTATTCACACCAAGTCATACTTGTATTGTCCTGTCGTAATTGAGTACTCCCTCTCATCCCAAGCAGCTGCAGGTAGACCGCGCAGAAATGTGCGAGCTGCTTCAAAAAAGATTCATGAAAGTATCGGTGAGCTCCAAGATGGGCAGTCTCTATTACAGCTAGTAGTCCATGCAGAGGAAGGTGGACAGGGTAGGAGGATGAGTAGGAGGGCAGGAGCAACACCTAGGTCAAGGTCTGAGACACCAAGTATTGCGGAGGGTGGTTATGAGGGTGCTGAGGATGGGAGAAGGCCTGCAAAATCTCCAAGACCTTTGACAATAAACGAGCAGCTCTCATTGGCTGGACTGGGTGTTGTGGTGAGCAAGAAGAGTGTCTTTCACACATGCATGCTTCATGCTTTCATACTTTTCCTCAGTCCTGGATCTAGAGAGCGATGTGTATTTTCATTTTAAGGCTGTAGCTTGTCATAAAATCTACCTGCCAAGTCGTAAGCTTAGATAGTGATTGGTAAGTTGCAATATTAAACAATGGTAAGCACATTGTTTTTGCCTTGCAGAGACTCCCTAAGGTGAGCCCAGATGAGCCCGTGGATCGGGAGACTTGGTCCCTGAGACGTATCATAGCTAGGAGTGAAGCGTGGGACAAACAGAAGCGGCAAGAAGAACGTCAACAAGCTTTGGAAGAGAAAAGCTCTGAAGCAGGTGTTTTTCATTTGACTCCCCTGTGTCCAAACCATGGCTGCTTGTAAATGTTGACGACTCATATTCATTGTGTGTGAAGGGAGAGTGTGAAGGAACAGAGCACCCACTGTATCACTGTTTGTTGCCTTGATTGCATTTTCCTAAAAGCCTTTTTCATAGAAGGGACTGGTGACATTGAGGAGTTATCAGAATGGTGAGAATATGACAACTTGAATGTTTAGGTCTACTGATTCTCCTTGCAACCATTTCTGACAAAATTATGTTGTTCATTACTGATGTTGGGGCTGTATGCTTTCATGTGACCAGGAGCAGCAGCTGCCACTGCCTCAGTCGTTCCAGTAGCATCTCAGATGGCTCCACCATCATCCAGAGGCGCCTCTGCTGCCCCTCGACTGCAGGTATCTACTCGTGCAGCATGTGGTCATTTGCATTGTAAGCTATCCCTCTCTTTGGATGTTTAGGACAAACTTCAAAATATCCTAAAAAAAGCTCCCCACTCAATTCTTCAGTAGTGTATTCTTTAGGAAAATTGTAATTTGAAAGCGAATAGGCAACTTACTCTTTCGAGTTATTACTCCAACAGAAAAAATGTTTTTCTTTCTTTTACTAATACCTGCTTTTCACCCACAGGTAGTAAATGGTCAGATTGTGGTGGATTCGTCCAGTCTCACAGTACAAGCTCAGCGCAGTGATGATGTTGCTCTTTACACAAGAGTTGAAGAAGATACAAAACTTATCAACTCCCAATCCTATATGAAACGTGGCAGAGGGTGAGTCTTAACTTTAAGTCATTGGTATTTGAAATTAGGCCACGATTTAAAAGATGCCTGCGAGAGGGTATGTGCTTAATGTATAATTGATACGGTTTGTAGGGAGAGGTGGGGTGAGGAGGACACAGATCTCTTCTACAATGGATTGCGCCACTTTGGAACAGACTTCACTTTGATATCTCAGCTATTCCCAGACAGGGACAGGAAGCATATCAAGAACAAGGTCAGGAAATCAAATGCATAATGTCATTGTCTCTACTGGACTAATTCTCACAGGAGTATGAATACTAAATATTTTACAATTGTATCAATGATGCTCTTGCAAGTGTTACATTTTAACACCCAAACTTTATTTATCTGTTTCTATCAGTTCAATAAGGAGCAGAAATCCAATTTAACGAAGGTGGGTGAACTCTGTTGGTTTCGGATAACCTAGATTCAAATGGAATTTCAGAATTTCAGCCAACTTCAACTCTTTCCAACTTTCATCAATGACTTCATCTCAGGTCAATGATGCTTTGAGAGGGAAAGGGAGAAATTCAGAGGACACACGACAGCTATCCGAGTTGATGAAATCAAACATTCGGCTACAACAGCAGCAGCAGCAGCAAGGAGTTGAGGATCAGGGTACTGTGGAAGAGGGAAATGTACAAAAGCTTAATGCTGATGCTGTTGAGGATGCATGCGAGAGTTTGAAAGAACCCGTACCCACTGTTCAAGAAGTTGACCCGTTTGAAGAAGGTTACTACTGAAGTCCTGATTCGGTTGTTTTCGTTTAACCAAGAGGTTCATACAGATGAGCTAGTACACGTAATGTTTTTCTGGGTTTAAATGATCACTCCATGGCCGCGTTGCCACTTGACCAGCATTTTGCAGGCGACGTTCAAGGAGACAGGTTCTTAGACGTGGATACAGGAATGGAGCCTCCCCAAGATGTGCCCCTTGACCGTCTTAATAACGTTGCGTCACCAAAAATGGGAGTCAGTGAATCAAGTAGACTTGAATTGGAAAGTAGTAAATCAGATAGCTGGAAGGAGGCAGGCAGAAAAACACTGGACCTTGAGCAGGGAGCAGGACAATCGAAACGTGAAAGTGGTCATAAGCGACTAAGGAATTGTAATGGGAGGTGAGAGTTCGCCTAGACTCAGGTCCAGTCGTCAGCATTTCAGGCTCATCCAACACTTTTGTTTCAAAATTTTCTACGTTTAATCCTTGTAGCAGCTCCTTGCAAAATCGGGAACGGGAGAGCCAATCAAAACCATCGGAGAACGGTGACTTGCAGTCCTATTTGTCGAGAGCACAGGAGCATGCATCTCATTTTCAGGAAAGAGCGGCATATTTTCAGAGTCTCGCGGCGGAGCGAGAACGTGAAATGTTCAAGCTGCAGCAGCAATTATTGCAGATGAAGCGTAAGCGGTATCTTATCTTTCCTACTCCTCAACGCATCTTCACTTACATTATCCATTTCTATAACGCAGAATCTCCTAGTGCACAGTCGTACGCACAGTCCCCCATATCAGATCAAGAGTTGAAGCAAGCCTACTGTAACTCAGTGCAGTCTTTGAAGGACTATGTGTCCATGTCTAATTTGATGTCATACGACATAACAGGTAAGGGAGAGGTTATTCACTATTTTACATTTAAAGGCTCAATTTGACCTTGTCCCTGGCCACCTTGCAGGGAAACTGCTACCAGAAAAAATAGTGATAGACCTTAAAATGCTCATTCATCAGATCAGCAAAGTCTGTCTTCAAGTAATCAAGCCTGAGACACCAGTTGTTCTAGAACTCATATCAAAAGACTTCACTATGGCTACCACCACTGACTGGGAGCTAGACAGGAGCCACTGGATCAATGTCATTGTGCAGTTGAAGCTGACAGACGAGCAGGTACTAATAGATACAGCTCAGCGCATGATGACACTTTTATCAACTTGCAGTTTAGGGTTTTATTTATGTTTTACAAATTGCACTGATTGGGATTTAAAATGGTTCATATTATTTACTTGAGAGTCAATCTAGTTTTCTGGTGCGTTCCACATTCTTTATTTACATTAAGCCTATCTGTTTGATATTGTAGCACTTAACATTGTAATGACATGTGCAGGTCTTGAGCATCCTCAAGTCCCGAGAGCTTCATGTGGCCACCATTCTATCACTATATCAGGAGAGGGCAGTCCTGTGCCGTCAGTCTGCAGAGATCGCCATGAAGTCCTCCACCACAAGCCTGAGTGTGCTGGGTGGTGGGCATGAGGACAACAGCAACATGGGGGTGCTGATGAGGCATGGGTACCTGTATTGTGCAAGGAATATGGTGGCGCTGCACAGGGTTTTGGAGCTCATCAAGGTATGGCCAGCTTGCTGGCGTGCTTTTGTGAATTTGGTATTTATCATGCATGTGTGTTCTTGTTCAACACAGATTTTGAATATTTTTGGGGGTGAGAGGACTGAGGTCAGGTATGCCGTCACCACTATCGCCAATAACGCTATGGAGACCATGATCATGGAGTGTTCTCTGTAAACAGGACAATCTACAAAAGGAACAGAGAGCCATTATGGAGTTATTTCTGAAGGTGGTGTATCAGACGCTCTCACCCATCCAGGCAGCACTATTTGTGGTGGAGTCGTTTCCATATCACTGTGATGTCCTGGCTCTTGCAAATGTCCTCTCTTCAGTGGTACTCAATGACTCTACAACTGAAGGCAACAGTGGTAACACTCAACCTGCTGTGGCTGGCTTAAACAGTCAGTTAGAAGGATTGCCAAAGCTCAGAAATTCACAGCTGATGCAGCAGGGTATGAATAACTCTTCTAGTGCTGCCCTCAATCTAAGTGGAGGTAAGAAAAGCTTGTGTGGAAGGTAGTTAGCAGCTTAGAAAGTGCAGTAATAAGCCTGGCTTTAATATGTTTTTGTCATCCTCTTGAGTCTCTGCCATCATGCATCAAGGGGCTTGAATTGCAGCATGGTGACCAGCATGAGCATGCATTGCAACAGTGCTGTTGGTCAGTGTGAATACCTACTAGTGTGAATCCCTACTGCTGCAGAGCACAATCCATTGGGGTCCTTACTCCCTGGTGGCGGCAATACTCTGTCTTTGAATGGGCTTTCTGGGGGATCACTGTCCTTCAGGGACAACACCAGTATGCCTCCCAGTCTGGGAGGTGGAGATGCTGACATGGTTGCAAGTTGGTTGCAGATGCAGGGTGGAGGAGACCCTCTGGATCCTAGATGCAGTATGCCAGGGGATGGGATGAGCTCTATGTTAGGTGTGGGAGGTCAAGGAGAGAGTGTGGACCACCTAAAGAAGTTTCTAGAGGGTAACTCGCTCATGCCCTTGCCCTCTTCCAATAATGCTATGCCTGTGTCCCCCTCTAAGCTTGGTAGGTACCCTTTGGGTTCCAACACATTAGGCCTGGACACTGGATTAGGTCAGGACCTGCTCTCTACAAATCTGGGAAGCATTTGGACAGGAGACCTGGGGTTAGGCGGTGCAGGCAGCCAAGGACACTTGTGGGCAGGAATTGGTAGCAATGTTGTTATGCCTGGGGAAAATGCGGCACATGCATCAGGAATGTTGAGGAATGGACTCAGGTTTGGTGATTTGGGCAGCTCAGGCCAGAGCTTCCTCCACAGTTTAGGAACCATGCCACCTGCTGGGGGCTTCTCTCAATTCGAGCAAGGTCAATCACAGCTTGCTTTGTCTAGTCACGGAGGTAATGCTGGGCGCTCTTTCCTGGGTTCCGGTAACAGAGGTTTGCAGGGAGGGCAAGGATCATTGTCATTGGAGCAGAGCTTCAACTTTAAAGGATCAGCAGGGTTGGGGCTGGGTTCAGGTCAACAGCAACAGTTTGATGGCATGGGATTTGCAGGTCAAAGTGCATCTCCCACAATCATGGGGGGGCCCGGTAGCCATGCAGGAATGTTGAATGGAGTTGGCAAAAAGAATTGTAGTCCTGGACTCAACCCCTTGTTAGCAGTAGGTGGTGGTGGTAGCTCAGGGACATTTGGTGCAGTGACCCTAAATAGGGTTGGGTCTGGGGAGCTGAGTGGACAGCCTTCGGTCCGTCTAGGTATTAGTGCAGGACTGAGCATGAGCAGGCAAGGATCAAATCGAGCAGGAACCGTGCCAGGACTTGATTTGTCAGGTTCCTCCATGAGCGAGAAGGTCAGGCATTAAATATTTGGAGCACGGGGCGTTCAAACAGGCCTGCAGGCTTGGACACTAGCAAGTCTTTTTTTGTCGTAGATCTGATATTCTGATGTCTTCCAAGCTCAAAATTAGTTTATTTAACACACTACAATATGCGTAATATCTGTACTTGCTTATTCATGGGTAAGAGCTTTCAGATATTGTTATATCTGAATCAGCATTTTCATACTGCAAATCAACGCACATTTGAATGACATGTGGGCTAGGACTCCTTGCCCTCTTTCTTTTGCTCTCTTCAAATGTATCACAGCATGTCTTTGAGCAAACGTTTGGTGCTCACATCTGTGCGGTAGGGCGAGTGCCCAGCACATAAATCTCATTACTTATAGAACATAATGCTTTTCTTTATGTGCAATTAGTTCTAACTTATCATCTACTCCTATCCCAATACGCATTGTATTTGGGTGTTTTTTCCCTTGATGTCATCTCTCTGCTTATTTCACTTAAGTGTATCTCATTTTGTTTTCACTCAGTATTATAGCAGAATTCATTTAATGTCACTAAACCGCTATCATGGATGCACTGTGGTTAGGTCGCACGCCCACCGCGACTGGGTTCCTTTAGGTGGGAACCAGATGGGTGCTAGCTCCTTCTACACTGTCTTCATCCACATTCAAGCACCACCTAGGAGATTAATATTGACTTTTAACGTCCTCATTTGAAGCAGCCTCTACACCAGCGAGGAACGCTACAGTATACGACGAAATATATGATGTAACAATGTAGAAATACCAGTACTTATACTTGTCATCTTATTACAATCATCTAAGATCAGATAGCAGCCGAATCTTCACCTGAATTCCAGTCAAGTAGCATGAGTCAGCCACATCTTTATTCCATCCAACATGAGCCTTGATCTCATCTGGAGTAAAAAGCCTACAGGAATATATGAGCAAAACACTAACTGAGTAACTGAATTCCTGTGACATATTGTCTGCTAATGTTGATGGCTTTACCCAGTGGATTGGAGGTAGAAAGTGGAGGATGCAACTCATAGCATGCACCACTTTAGATGTTTCAACTCCAGCTCCACTGTACAACATGTTTATCAGCCTGTTCTGATTGTCATATGACATAGCTTGTGATGGACCGTTAGTCTTAGAAGTTAGAGCTGAAGAGCTTGTATGACCGCCTGCAAAATTGTGAGGGTTTAAGGGTTTGTGAAGTCTTCCTTAATAACATTTCATCAGCTTAGTTCACAAATGCATGTTTAAAATAAATATTAAGCAAGAACAATGTCAACTTATTTATCAATTCTCACCATTCTGAGTCCTTCAATGCATTTGGGAATGTCGCCTCATGACCGCACGCATACATTACATGCAAGTATGTGGCATGTGCAAAGACAGGACACAACTCAACAATGCAGTGTGGTAGAAAAGGCATGTAGTCGTGATCATTTGCATTTCCCAGAACCACCCCAAACTTGAAAAGCCAAGCAGGACAAGGCTTTACATTTTCCATGAGCTGAGGCTTCCCTAGGTCACAAAATCTCAGCTGCAAAGACTCATCGGAGCGTCCAGAACAAGACCAAAGGAGAGAAAGAAGCAAGTTAGTGACAGCTGTTCTCTTTTGCTCAGATGACAACTTAAGGGCACACTGATCTTGCATCAACTGTCGTCGCATCCGCCCATACTCAGCTATGTTGGAGCAGTCATCAGCTCAATTTCTCTGAGGATCAGACGTTAATTTCCTATGAACAAATGTGAGGCAGCCCAAACTGATGCATTATGAGTTATGCTTCATGTTCATACAACTCTTATGAATAGGTATACAGTCTTAAATCTCAACATGCTTACACCTTCAATTTTATTCTTCTGCCCCTTGATTCGTTGTACCATTAAAACCGATGGTAACGGAGCCATCCTTATTCGAATACAAGGTAACTGATTATTCGTACACATTGCTGTGAGCTTGCCTTCCCTGCCACAATAGCATGGCCGCAGTTGCAATGTCTGAAAATGACATAAGAACAAAGATTGTGGCGATCATGATGGATAAGAGCTTGACTGAAGAGGAAAAAGGTCGCAAGAGACAAGAGCTACTGATGGGCAGATGGGCAACCACGAATGTGACAGAAGAAAGCAAGCACAGCTGTTCGGAAGTGGCCCCGAAAGGTTGATTAATTCAAAAATACTTTGGTTTACCCGCTAAGATGATGCAAAAACGCTTTGATCGCCTTGCTTAGATCTTCAAAAAGAAAACACGCAAATAACCACTTTGGATGAAAATCTCCAGTGCAACGTTTGCTTGAATCTCTGCGATCGACCTGTCACGGTAAAAAGGCTTCACAGCAACTTTGGAGCATTGTTTTTTTTATAAGCCATTCATTACGCAGGCTCCATGCCAGCATAATTATTGTCTAGGTTGTTTCAAAAAGTGGTGTCATCAAGGAAAAAAGACTTGCCCAACATGCAGGGCACCCTTTCCATCAAAGTTCTCTCAAAACCCAAGGTGATTTTCTACGGAGGACAGGGAGGAATAAACATATTGCACCCAATCAATGAATGCAGTGTAGCATGTTGGCTGTGCTGCTAAAAAAAATTGTGATCCTTCTCAGAATCAACACTGCATTGGCCTTTGCCATCCGCTTGGCTAAGAATCCTGTGAAGGCTGACAAAGGGCCTAGCAAGGACTTCAAGCGCATTGACAATGAGAACCGCCCAGATGAGGCTTTCGTGACCGAACGAGCTGTAAAAACTGGCCGAGCAAATGCTTCTAGTGGAAGGATCATGGTCACCACACCTAACGACCACTTTGGGCCCATTGGGCCTGAGTATGATCCCACACGCAATCAGGTGATACGCAGTAGTTTTCAGCACATCCTTTATTTCATCCTGTAATAGACTAAAGAAGGATGCGTCATTCCTTGGATTCACCCTCTCGCTATGTTGAGAGCGGAATGATGAACGTGATGACTTACATACAGTAAGAAGGCAGCTGAGACCTCCCAGCTACGCGGCCTCAACGTCTCCACCAACTGCTTTGATCAGGGTGTATTAGTTGGTGAGTGGTGGAAGGACCGCCTGGACTGCCGCCAGTGGGGAGCCCACTACCCTCACGTGGCTGGGATCGCTGGACAATCAAATGTTGGTGCGCAGTCTGTTGTGTTATCTGGCGGATATGAAGATGATCAGGATGAAGGAGAGTGGTTCCTGTACACTGGGAGTGGAGGACGAGACTTGTCAGGGAACAAGAGGACAAACAAGGTGATATTTAGAATGGTCTGTTAATGACTATTGACTGAAATGGCATTTCTTCAATGCTTTGTTCAAGTACTCTCGTTAACCTTCACAATACCAGTATATAAGTATCACAGCCTGGCCTCATTGATTCACTTATCCAGATTCTTTGCTCACAGGTGCAAAGTTTTGATCAGGAATTTGAGAATATGAATAAAGCCCTGAAGTTTTCCTGCACTAGGGGATTGCCAGTGAGAGTTGTCCGCTCATTCAAGGTGAGAGGGGTGCAATACATCTTGATATAAACGACAGCTTGCATTTGAAGGTATTGTGCTTAGGTGGAAAGCTGTGACAATTTGGAAATATGCTATGGTTTTCTAAATGCTATCATTCCGGTTTTTTGCAGGAAAAACGATCAAGTTATGCTCCAACAGTGGATACACCAGTGCGTTATGATGGGGTGTATCGAATACTAAGGTGCTGGAGGAAACCAGGCAATCAGAAGCATCTAATCTGCAGGTGTGACATTTTTAAAAGGAGATGTGTTGGTGTTGTGTGTCTCAAGTTCTTAATAGTTGATGAAGAAAAGCGATGGTGAAATTTCCAGCCTTTATGTCGAGGTTCAATTGACTCCTTGAATGCTCCGGAATCAACGCACATCACATTTGATCCCGAAGCCTCTGAAGGTCCCTCAATAGCTGCACCTCTTGCTGCCTTCTTGCGTAGGTACTTGTTTGTCCGCTGTGACAATGCCCCTGCGCCATGGTCGAGTGCAGGTAACAACAAGAGTATTTAAAAGGCTCGTACATTTGCTTCCTTCACTGTTTTTGTTGAGCATTTCTGGACTCTTTGCTGTTTTGTAAACTTGGTAGTACTCCTGCTTATTATCCAACTGAGTCATTGGAGTCTCCTTTGTATGATTCCTTGGGCTTCAGAGGGCGGTGATGTGGAACACCTAGATGTTCCCAAGGAGGCCCAAGCAGAGATCAAGCAGGCTGCTGGGGCAGTTTATGAGATGACAAAGGAGCCTGCATGGTATGGTTGGTCATCATGTGCAACAATTATAAGACATTCACTTCCCATGTTGAAGGAGGTCTAAGATTTCAATTTACGCCTCTTTGGCTGTTTGTTCATATGAGGTGAAGTGACACACGTCACTGTTGAAATGCGTCGTTCCACAGGACCTGGCTTCCTGAGCAGCAGTCCTGGGGCTGGGCTTCAGGAAAGAGGCCGGACACTCAGCAAAGGTCATCAGGAGGGAGCAAGCCATTAAATGCTGAGAAGAAACTGAAAAAGAAGGTAGATCACAGGAGTGTACAACTCTGTTGCTGTCCTTCATGCCATCACAATGCAGTGACTATGATGATACACTGATGCTGTACATTTTTCCTGACCTTCAGTTGAGTGAGCATGAGAAGGCACTGAAGGAGTTCAAGTGCGAAGCTTGCCGTGGAACATTGAACAACCCCTTGAGAACCCCTTGTGGTGAGTGCATGACATCTGTGCAATGTCATTAAATTTTCACAATTGTCAACCTGAGAGCTGTGCATGTTTAAGATGAATGATTCCTTCGCATAAATCATGGGTTTCTCTCTTAGGTCACAATTTCTGCAAGGGCTGTCTGGAGAAGAGATTTGATGGCATCACAGATGTCCAGGCTCCTAATGCAGCTCGTGAGCTGAGAGTCAGGCGAAACACCAAACCCTGCCCTACCTGCAAGTCAGACTTGTGCGAGTTCTTGGCCACTGCCCAAGTTAATCGGTAGGATATGGGTCAAATGAACAGGAAAGAGTTTGTAGATATAGACAGCAGCACCGCAATGACCTCTAGCTATATGAGATTTATGCATGCATTGTCCTCCTGACGTCTTTGCATACATTGTCCTCATTAAGTACTGCATGCATTGTCCTCCTGACGTCTTTGCATACATTGTCCTCATTAAGTACTGCATGCATTGTCCTCCTTGACCATCTGTCCATTCTTGCTAGGGAGATGGTGGCAGTGATTCAAAAGCTGAAGGCAGAGATCTCTCAGGCATGTGAGCAGGCTGCAAAGCTTAAAGAGGACGGTGCTGAGCCAGAAGGAGACGGACATGAGCAGGAAGACGAAGAGGAGGGTGCCGAGCCAACGTCTGGTGAGCGAGGCTTGAGATTTTCGTTATATAATTAAAAACATGTTCATACCAAATTGTTCATACTATACATATGTTTATGACTTAGACAGTTTGTGGGTATGCTAGAGGTTTCAATGTCAATTTATGTGAGTCCAATGAGATAGGACTGAATTTCCGCCTGTTACAGAGAAAGAGGATGTAACGGAGGAGGAGGAGGAAGAAGATGATATTGGAGACTCCAAGGCAAATGGAAAGGCCTGTAGAGGCAACGTGGGGCCAGTACGAGGGGACAAGACAGAGGAAGCATCAGAGGCAGAGGATGTTCCTACTGAAGCTGCTGCAGGGCCTAGTGGCTGCAGTCCTGCACCAGCACCTTCCCAAAGGATACAGTCAGATCCTGCAGATAAATATGCGGCTGAGCTTGCAATGCTCACATCTGAATTCCCAGATTTTGACCGGGAATTGATTCGCAGCCTACTAGAGGATCAGGCTGGTGACATGCTGGATGTTAGGGCCATGCTGAGGGTGAGAAATGATAGAATTGACTTGAGGATTCTCTGTTGGTGAATTAGAGCATTAAGTGATGAGCAGTCTCATGTCAGCTGTAGGAATCTAGCAATGTGTGAAGTTGAGAGACCATGGTAATGACACTGATGTTGAGCTTCCTATCTTCATGCTTAATCAGATGACCAAGCGCCCAGCAAAGAAGCCCAGCTCCCCTGCTGCTGTGTTGCGTGGTAAGCAGGTAGCCAACAACAAGAAGAAGAAGAGCCAGGACGAAGATGAACAAGAAGCTGTTGGTGCTGACGGTGCTGAAGAGCCAAGCATCCAGAAAAAAACCAAGAGGGCAAGTGGTAAAAGACAAAAATTGTGAGAAAGGGCTTAGTGCTCGAGCTCCTATCAAGTTGCTCAGACTTGACTGTACATGACTGGGGACATAGTTGAATGGCTTTCAGGCTTTCTGATACCGTTGCCCATTTAGTTGATAGTGTGTTATACAAGTGTCTGTTGTCTGGATAAATTGGTTCAATAGCTTGAATTTATATGCTCGTTTTTCTTTATTTGCGTATGGATGGTGGTTCTGATGACCAATGAGTTATGACCTGGATCGTTGACAAAAGAAATACAGATGGTCAGTACGTGATGGCTCGTGGCTTCTGCTTCCAACTTAGTAGTTGACCATTAACTCAGAAATGTCGTCATGGTTATGATAGGAATTATGTAAATAAATTCAGTGAACCACATGGTAAATCTAGAGTAATCACTTTTTAACACCGGGCATTCTACTGCCACCAAGACGAAAGGAAGACAAGGAGGTGGAACTTGCAGCACCCAGTGGGCTCCTGGCTTGGCAATCTTGAATGGGAAGTTCAAGGTCAATTGAGGTCGTTTGGACAAAATAATATCCTTTGTATGCTATCATAAACCAAATGCTATGTTCATGATCAAGCTCCTTAGCAGGGAGAGGCGAAAGTTATGGATTTGGCGATATGCAATGACTATTTGGCGATATGCAATGACTACAACCGTGAGCAGGATGATGGGTAGTATGTCAGTGTCATCACTGAACAGTGGCTTGGACATTTCCAGTCCCATTTCAGCTGCCAAGCAGATATTGCTGCTAGGCAGAAAGACCTACTTCTTATGATTTGTGATGGCATAGAGTCTAAATTTGAATCGCTGAATCATCCAAACTAGGAGTCTTTTGTGTCTATAAGCTAACAGCATCACATTTCTATTTTCCATTGTTGGAACTCCACAGCTAGGATATGTCCATTTGCAATTACACATAAAAGACTTGAGCATTGCGTTATCGGTTGCCAGCTTTCACATCATTAATATATGCAATGCAGTATGAATAAGACTTCAAGAGGCTAATGCATTGATTCATCCTTTGAAAACTCTTGTTCCATTACGTCTTCTACATCATTTGCCGTTCCACCTTGCATCGACGATGCCCTCTCCCCAAGAACTAGCTGTCCAGCACAGCTAACTTAAATATCTCTTATCTTTTCCAAGGCTCCCTCAAGGAATGAGCATGACTGGACATGATACAAACTCTGCCTGTTCAGTCAATGAGGTAATGTCATGTGAGGCCAGGGTGTGAGCACAGTATGTGGCTCCCAACAAGTCTGTGTCAGATATCCCTCTCAAAGTCCATATCAACATTTTGAAGCCAATCAGCATCACAGGCACCCACATCACACTTTTTGAAGCCTATCAGCATCACAGGCACCCACATCACACTTTTTGAAGCCTATCAGCATCACAGGCACCCACATCACACTTTTTGAAGCCTATCAGCATCACAGGCACCCACATCACACTTTTTGCAGTGCTTTTGAACATGGCAGCCTTCTAAATACTAGCATCATAAAAAGCTTAGCTATCAACAGCACCAAATACACTTTAAATAATTCAGCAAGTACTTGCCAGCTGATTTGCATCCACATGCTTGGCATGTACTGCTTCTGTAGAAATCAGTACCAAGTCATTGCAGAGGTCATCCACAGCATCTCCTGCAGCAAGTAAGAAGCAACATAAGTCATAATTCATAAGTCATATAATGAATCAGTCTTGGAAAGGAGGGCAGAAAGAAATAGGAGAGCTTGGTTCTCTCTGATGAAAATTGAAGGCCTCATTCAGTGCTGTTGCTTAGTCTTGCTCAAGCAGGGCCTCACCAATCAGAACACTTGCAGGTGTGCTAATATTTTTCTCCAGAATGTTGTAATTCTCAAAACCTTTGTCGTTGAAGTGCCTGCATAAGGCTCAATGCTAGTCAACACCGATGTTAGAAGGAGCCATGAGAATGCTTGCTCCCTTTGCTTCAGGCATCACCTAGAATTTCCCATCAAGCTTGCAGACACTTACCATTGGATGGCCTCACGCCTTGTGCTAGGGTTTTCAGAAGTTGTCCCCTAGCAAAAAACATCATTAAAAATTCAAATGAGTTATATGCCATCAACAATGCTGCAGAGAAGACTGAGGACTGCGGATTTCAACTCATGCTCATATTGTACATTTATCAAGCACCTCACTTGGCGTCACCTTGCCTCACCTCCTCATCCACTACAAGCACTGTGATCTTTCCACTTTGAGCTAGCTTCACAGCAGTTGCCAGAACCTTCTCAGGGTGCAGAGATTTACTCAGAAGTCAAATCCCAACAATATATAACCGTGAACTTGATCACCTCTCACTGTAGTGCAGATTTAATTCATTAGGTAGGTGAACCTGTGGTACCTGTTTACTGCCTTCAGTTAGATAGGAGCTTGGGTCCAGGATAGGGAGGAGCAAGTGGTCAAACTTCAGCTGAGAAGGGACCTGATATGAGGAGTGACTACCAACAATGAGGCGAGACAGTTATCAAGTGCCATGATGCGCATCTGTAAGTAAACACGTGTCAATGTCTTTAATTTAAACAGATATTTTCGTACCCTTGGGCTTTGCAACTGCACAGTCATCAATTCACTTACCTTCTGTTCAGTTGAGACTGAAGTATTGTACGAAGTGCAATTAGGTTTTAAAGTTCTGCAAGCCATTGATGGAGTAGTTTGCATCATCACTGACCTGAAACACTCAGTTCAGAAGCGCAGTACCTACTTTCGATTACCTCGCGATGACCTCGGGCACCTCAATAACGTATTTTTTATTTGTAGCATTGTATATAAGGAAGAAGTGTGATTAGCAGGTAAGATCTTGACTCTTGAGCTACTGCAGATATCCTAGTCAGCTTACCATACGTAAAACCCTAAACTTCAAGACTTCAGGCGTGCTCTTGTTCAATTTGAAAGTAAAATTTGCATTCAAGCAACAGGGTTTGCATTTTTCATTCTCTAAACTTATTTTGGTTCATCAGCAAAGTAAAACGGATCAGTAGGGAGCGTTGGAAAAGAGATTTTGTTGTGGAGAGATGGAGGAGCGGAATGTGCGACAGAAGAGTCATGTATCCTGGGCCGCTTCGCCCGCAAGTCTGCATCTTGACCTTCTTGGTGGCCCGACTCATCTGCTCGGCTAGGCCCCGGACTACTCACACATTTTGCACCATCCCTACAACTTATCATGGCTTGCTCCTCAGCCACTAGCGCTGCAATGTCGCGCACCGGCCCGTCTAGCCCCTCTTCATGATGGAACACCCACACTGGACTTAGAGGCATAGTCCCCATGTCAAAGATCCTGCTATCAGGTTCCATGGGATCATAAGGAGCTCGAGGAACACGATGTGCCTCAGACCCTGTCAAGAATCCCTTGCGGTAATTTGAGGCTTCTGGACCCCTCCTCCAGTCACTTCTTCCAGCAGGTTGCTGGCCTGCAGAGCCTCTCTGCCTAATCGCAGGGTCTCTACGTCCCTCCACAGAGCGGTCACTCTGGCTGTACATGCCCCCTTCCCGCGTGAGAGGATCATTACTAACCTCTGTTGTAGTTTCGGGCTTATGTCCCTGTCCTTGGCCCTCACCTACGTCATCTCCCCAGCTCTTGTCGACTGGGTCAAGTCCTTGATAGCTGGCAGCATGTTCATGATCTTCATCATCATTCTGAGCCTCCCATGATGAGCTGCCAGGAACGCCATTCTCTTCATTTTCTGCCTCAGGCTCCATGGTTGGGGCATCCTCAGGCATAGCTGGCATCTGCCCCGGCGGGACATGCCTCCGGTCAGCCTCATAAGCATCCCCAAGCAGGAAGCACTTGACCAGGTAGCTCAGCAGCTCCTCCTCTCCAATGTTGTCTCGAATGGAATCCACAACCTTGAGAGAAGGAAATGAGCATCATTAAAAAAGCGGCCATGCATCTTATAACAAGTACAGAGCATACAGACTGCATAGCTTATGTCTACACAGCAGGTCATCATCTCTGCTTTCTTTGATCTCAGCAAGCGAGACAAGCTGCGCATGCAGACAAGATTCATGAAGACAAGATTCATGATGCGCATGCATGGTTGGGACGCACTAATACCTTGGTTGCGTACACATGCATGATTGAGTTATCTCCTTACCTTGGCGTACACATGAGCAGCGTTTGGCTCTGTCTTATCCTCTCTCACTCGCAAGAAAGACCACATGTTCAACTCGTTGCTCCAGGTGCACTCAATGATGCGGTCGTGTAGGAGCATAGGTTTCATGTCCTAAACACATAACATGGGAAATGCCTTCCATTGAGCACATGCAGTTAATGACAAGCCATTCCATGCAAACTCCTCACAGGACAGAAAAGCATGATTGTGAACAGAGCCATTCAATCTACACACTTTTACATATGAATAATGGCCCCTACCTAAACACCTACACACACTTTTGCTTATGACTAATGGCCGCTACCTCGGGGAAATGGACTCCAACACCCTCCACTGCTCTGTAATGTGTCTGCTGATGATTCTCATAATGCCCTCCTCGCCTACCACTGCTTCTTTCCATGAGCAGCAACTGATTCTCAACTAACTGTGGACAAAAGGGGGAGTGCAATGCAGTTTCAGTTTTTCTCTGACAGGCAAGTCAAAATTGACTACAAGTATAAAAGATTGACAAAAGCATGTAAACCAAAATGCTGGTATATTCAAACCATGCTGGTATATTCATTAAAAATTATTCAGCACAGAGGATGGCTGCTTCTTACTTCGCCCTGAGCGTTCGTGACACAGCGGAGTTTGAAGTCCACTGAATTCAAGTGTGAAAATTTCCATTTGAGCAGCTCCTGTGGAAGAGGATCAGCAGATTCAACATCATCTACACATTGCCTCCATCCATGCCCATGATTTCAGATGTTGTATTAAACGCAAGCAACTTCTGATTCCACATTCCTACATAGTCTAGTCACCTGAGTGGTAAGCGCTTTGTAGCAATCATCCGCAGGCTGCAAGTACATCAAAATTGAGGAGACATTTAGTTTGCATGAAGGAGGCAGCAAGTCTTCACTCAGGCCTTTCCTCTGCCTAGTTTCTAATAAAACCTTGAATAGGCAAGGAGTTACACACCTCATTCATGGAGAATTATTGTTGTGCTGGGTGAATGTACACAAGGGAACTAACCTGGAGAATCAGCCCATCTGCTTCATGACACAGCTGTGGGATCAGTTTGGTGATGAGCTTCTGTGCCTGATGCAGAGGATGAAACTCCTTCCGCCTTATGCTGAAAGGCTCATTGCGGTACTGATACCTGAGTATGATATTTGATAATAGGAACATAATTTAATACACGATTCACGATTATAGGAGCTACTTGGCAAGAGATCGTAATGACAACAGGACAAGGCTAAAAACTTTCACGCATATGCCCTAAGTCTTTAGACAATTAGGGACATCTTATTTGACTGTGTGCAGAGAAAATTGAACATCACATTTTTAAACTCACTCAAGGGGATATGTCTCATATTTCAGCGGTCTAGTCTGACCAGGTTTTAAGACCTGGCCTGGTTTTAAGGTGCAGTGCGGTTCAGCTATGTACTGCATCTCAGCTTTCCTGGGCTGAATGAGCAGAGTCTCAATCTGACTGTATCTGTTTACAAAGGGCTCCGTCACCAAAGCGCGATCGCAGACTGCCATCATATCGTAGACAAGGAACCTAAGGAGCAAACATTATAGCACATTTCTGACTCCTGAAGGAATCAGTGCACCAGCTGACATTAGCCTTGCTCATTAACAACTCAACACAGCACATGCCTACAGTTAAAATCATTTGGAGGGCAACTACCTCCTTGTGTATGTATTGGATTCCTTGTCATGATCCACAACCATCTCGCCATCCAGGAGAGTCAAATGATGAGGGCGGCCCACAGGATAGAATGGCCTCACAGAGGGATTTGTCGGTTTGCTGGCAGTTGGGAAGCGCATCTAGGGTGAAGACGGCAAAATAAGGAGGGTGAGATAGCAATACAACTGTTTGAGGACACAGGTTACTTTGAATTTTGCCATGGACAAACGTCTTCTACGGCTATTGTGCAGAGCTTTTGGAGCAAAGATGCTGATGACACTTTGAGAACCATGAGCATGCCTTCCATCAGCAGACTTCATGATCGTGATCCTAAAGAAGCCTCAAGGAGAAACTGCCTGTACATCATAACTATGCCTGACAATGGAGGGAGAACGCCTACCTGCACTCTGGCTACGTTAGCGGCCCTGTCGATGAGATAGCACCCTCTTCTTTCAATCAGCATCATGTAACGTGTCCCATCAGCCTTCCAAGTCACCCAATACCTGCGCAGCAGAGTGTAGGATCATGACTGTGCCTACACACCAGAGTGTATGATCAAGAGAGCAAAACTCATCTTGCAAGACTTCAATTTTGTGTATTGTGGTCAGTATTCACGAACAGAATCTCAGTGACGAGGGGAAATTATTCCACAAAAGTGGACATGGTGTCTTGGGAATTGCGTCAGCATCTCAGGGAGCGGAATGAGACGTTTACACCTTTATCCCCTTACCTATGTTTCTTGTTCCATATTACCAGAAACTTCATCCTTAGAACTAACCTTCATGTACCACATTTCCAGCAACATCATCCAACTATATTTCACAGTGTCACTACCTGTTTCCCCAGATGCGAGCTAGATTCTGGCGGTCCAATGACACAGGTTGAGATCCAGGGAACTTGATATCAGGGCGCTCAGGTAGGATTACTTTGGAGACCTGGGGATGTATGGTGAAGGTGAGGAGAATGTTGGAAGGGAAGGTTTGGGGTTCACAAAATGATTTTTTAAAAACTATACAGACTCCTCAGAGTTAACTGAAAAACATTCTCTCCAGCTTACAGTCTGGAGTATGAAGTCAGCCTCCTCTGGCAAGATCTGCTCCCCGATTTCAAAAATCTTGTCGTGACTTCTGAGAGAACCTTCAGAGCTTGGCATATTTTCTGAAAACATCAGTGATGCAAGTGGATACTACTTCAGGAAGTGTTGCTTCATAATCTCTGAAATATTGCTTGACTGTGAGTGGAAAACATAACCTTAAATACAGGCCTCTCAGAGGCTTTCAATTTCCTCATGAACATAAATAGTATATTGCACATATTACTACCAGTTCCTGCAAGTGTCATAAGAATGAAATGATCCAAAAACATGCTCAATCCTCCTCCATAATAATTGTTAATGTCTTGTACCTGAAACTGTATCCTCTCCAGCATCCTCATCATCGTCCCGACCATCATGACTTTTCCAAGTTGGCACAGGAGGGGTGGGAATCTTGGACTTGGAACGGCGCTCATGGTGGTACCGGAACAGTTCCTCAACATACGCTACAAGAACAAGATCCAATGAGTTAAGAGGCATACCTCTGTTGTTGCACACTGACATTTGTTGCCTGCTACCATCCTGGTTGTTGCATGCTGACATTTGATACCTACCATCCTTATAAATGTCTGGTTGTTGCATGCTGACATTTGATACCTACCATCCTTATAAATGTCTGGTTGTTGCATGCTGACATTTGATACCTACCATCCTTATAAATGTCTGGTTGTTGCATGCTGACATTTGATACCTACCATCCTTATAAATGCCTGGTTGTTGCATGCTGACATTTGATACCTACCATCCTTATAAATGCCTGGCTGTTGCATGCTGACATTTGATGCCTACCATCCTTATAAATGCCTGGTCGTTGCATGCTGAAATTTGATACCTACCATCCTTATAAATGCCTGGTTGTTGCATGCTGACATTTGATACCTACCATCCTTATAAATGCCAGGTGGACGACCCTCTGCAAAATTTTTTATGGAGCGCTCAACTGAGGATTCAAACAGCCTTGTCAAAGCACAAGTAATGATGAAACCTGCATGGTAACATGCTCACCCACATAAGTGTGTATATCATATCTTGAAGACATGTTATGTAGGCTGCCATCAAATTGAAATATGTGACTACCCTTTGAATGACCTTGGGAAAGCATGACACACACTGTTAACAATTGCAAAGAATAGAAAATGGCCAAGTTTACCTGTTCTATTGAAACCGTGTGTGCAATGCACCAAGACATATCTTTGAGGGAAATACTCTAGGAATGTGAAAATTTCCCAAACTGCTTGATTCACAGCAGCAGGTGGAGGGGTTTGGCCTCGTCCCCGACAAGGAACCTGTGGTGTGTAAAGAGTGAAAGTGCAAACTAAGCATAAGCAAAGAAGCCCTTTCCTCCTATTGACATTTCTGGCATGCATTGCAGCTCAACGAGATCACCTACTTGACAACATATTTTTTAGATTCTCTCCAACCTTTCTGTAAAACATTCCTCTTTGCTCTGCATTTGGGACCTCTGAGGCGAAGTTGTAGTACCGGGAGCTATTTGTGAGGTCCAACACCATCCCCACCTGTCAAAAAAGAGAGAGATGTTCAAGATCCAGTTTCATACAAGAATTTGAGGCTCAATAACCAAGCATTGATGAGTATATGACTAGCCAAGAGAATGTACAGGTTACCCAGGGTCTCTGATGTGCATCCTAATGGCAGCTTACATTCATGTTCTGTTTCTCCAGCATTGCAAGTGCGTCCCGAAGCGTGTACATTTTCCCTCTTGGGATCAGCTGGGCATAGTCATAGCTGAGAGGTACCTATGATGATGACAATAGGCATAGTCATAGCTGAGAGGTACCTATGATGATGACAATAGGCATAGTCATAGCTGAGAGGTACCTATGATGATCACAATAGGCATAGTCATAGCTGAGAGGTACCTATGATGATCACAATAGGCATAGTCATAGCTGAGAGGTACCTATGATGATGACAATAGGCATAGTCATAGCTGAGAGGTACCTATGATGATCACAATAGGCATAGTCATAGCTGAGAGGTACCTATGATGATCACAATAGGCATAGTCATAGCTGAGAGGTACCTATGATGATGACAATAGGCATAGTCATAGCTGAGAGGTACCTATGATGATCACAATAGGCATAGTCAAAGCTGAGAGGTACCTATGATAATAACATGAGGATGTTGCTTGGGATAATGGAAGCAGGATATTTTGAGGTCAAGAATCAGCTGTTCCAATTGATGCTAGTCTCGCTCAAGGAGGGGGGTCCCCTGTACAAGCATATTACTCCATTGTCCTTAATTCTTATTCTATGACTCACTTTTGATGGAATTACATTTAGGACCCTTCCAGAGACGCTGGGAGGACTGCCAAAGCATGGGCAGTCTACCCATCCTGGAGGAAGCTCAAGTTGCTGTGGAGCACAAGGTAAGCTCTAATATTCAATATATTTGCAAATATTTTCTGTCATTTAGCTCTTACTCTATGCGTATACATAGCACAAGTTACAGCCCCTTTTTCCTGATCTCCATAATTGCATGTAATTTCATTTCTTCAGCTCTAAATATGATATAAATTACACCCAGTTACTGTAACGTGGGTCTACACTGTCTTACATGGATTGTCCATGCAGATTGTAAGAAATGTGAACAGGTTTCGGCGCGACGAGGCTGCAGAAAGCATTTGTTTATAACCAAGGTTACACGTTGTTCTACAGCTATCTACAAATCAATTTAGAGGCTGGGTATCGATTGCGATGGGCCGGCGCAGACGAACTAAGCGGCATGACAAGTTCATGCCGCTTGAGGGCCGGTCTCACCATCATGAGCCAGATTCTCTAGTTAGACTCATAGTTTCACATCCAACTTTGCCGAATCTCATAGCCGTGGCCATAGGCCCTACTGTCAGAATCTCGGATTGCAGTGCACAGACTGGAGAAGTGACCTACCTTCCAAAAGTGGGCTCAAGTGACAATTCAGCAACAGCTTCTGTGAGAATTCTTCAGTTCAGCCTAGAGGGCACCTTGCTCCTCACAGGCAGTGATGACCGAATGATAGCATTGTGGGATACAATCACGTGGAAATGCCTTGCAAACTGGTAGGTGATACATCACTCCTATTTTATATTATAGGATTCAGTCATTAAGTCTTATGCTTTTATCTTTTATCAGCTTTGAGGCATAATGCTGCGCTAGGTGTGTAAAGCCCCTAATCAAACTATTTCATTGTCATGTGACACCCTAGTGTATGTATGTACGAAGTCGTGTGCTTCTTGCTATCCTACTGTTAATCACAGGCTATCTCCCAAGAAGGCATCTGCTGGCACATTCACACGTGACTCCAAGTACATCCTGTGGGGCGATAAGTTTGGAGACATTCTGATTGGAGATTGTGCTTCCCGGAATGACTTGACCCAACCCCAACACCCAGCTTTACTGTTTGGTCACTTGTGCTCTGTGGTCTCCAGCATCAGCGTGTCTCCTGATAACAGGTATTGTACAAAGTCTGTTCTAACAATCAAATCTTCGCCACAACCCTGCAACTCCAGCAATTACTTTGCCAGGAACAGTCTGTCCCTAGGATTGCCTCATTCAGTATCTTGAACCTTATCTCTCTTACTGCATCAGCTTCTCATGGATACAGCTTTAATTAGATAAATACTGTGTTTATATTTGTATCAGATCACTGCCTATGAGTATCATGAGCCTATTTCATTGTTGCTACCTTCATAGGTTTGTGATTACCTGCGACAAGGACAGGAAGGTTCGCGTCAGCATCCTTCCTGAACGGCCGCTGCTGGGATGTGTGGAAATCCAGACGTACTGCTTAGGTCACACTTATTTTGTGTCCTCATGTGCATGGGTATCAGCTGAAGAGGCTGGTGGCATGGCACGTTTGGTCACAGGTGAACGCACTTACTTTAAGACTAGTGATTGGATGCGAAGGTGTCATGAGAACAGAAGAGTCATAATGATTCGTGTCAAAGGAGGGACGATTTTTTTCCACACTGAATCACAGCTCATACCCCTGTATTAACATGGAATGTTGTATCCATCCAGGAAGTGGTGACGGGACGGTAAGACTGTGGGATGTTGAGACTGGGAAACTTCTGGATACATGTGTAGTATCAGAACCTGAAGCAGAGGAACCCAGCCTGGAACCTTCAGAGGTGGTCTCTAATCTCAGTGGTGACAAAATGGTTGAGGAACAGGGTGGAAAACCTCAAGATGAGGACATAGAGGAGGATAAAGGGGAGGGGGTTCAGGATGAGGCAGATGGGAGATCAGATGCAGAGAAACCTGAAAACGATGAAGAGGAAGATGTGGAGGAGGAGGAAGAAGATCGGGTTGCGATTGGTCCAAAATGCCCTCCTGTAACATGTGTGGCATCCTCTAGAGATGGGTGTGTTGCTGAATCACAAGATTTAGCTGCAAGCTAATGAGTGCATGGGACTTTTAAAACATTGTTGTCTAAGAATTACTCCTTTGAGGATCCTCTGACATTTGAATCCAAATCCACTTGCAGAAGTTAATAAATCACTAATTTTTTGTTAATTAATTAAAAATTATGACTTGCTCTGAAATGTTGAACAACAGGTGCACCATTGCAACTTTGGTGGAGGGTGAGGATGAGGTGTTGATCATCAAACTCAACACCTCTGCATCCTTTCTCACAATAGCACAACGTCTCAAGTATCCAGGAGTCAGGTGAGCTGTGGGTAGCACCTGAATTCGATTTCTTTCTGATGGAATAGGAGAGCTTGGGATGTTTATAGGATCCTCTGTGCTAGCAGAGCCATGCGTAGTGTTGTACGTGATGCACATTGTAGTCAAGCTGACAGGAGTAATGATGTGATGTATTTATGATAAGCATGATTTATTTTACTGTGGATTTACAATGTTTTGACCCGTTCCTTCAGGTTTCCTTCGCATGCTCTGTTTGATTGCCAAGATAGGCTGTGGGTTGTGGGAGGACCTCCACTGGACACATCAAAATCTGCCCATATTGGAGTGGCTGCTGCTTCAGCAGGTTCTCTAGGGATGCAGGAACTATAATAATAAATTTGATTTTGAGTCCACTTTCCTGTTAGATGCATGCGTAGCTACCTCATGACTTTGAAGACTCTCCTTTTTCTTCCATAATGATCTTCAGGGGGACAATCATTTGTCTCATGCACATCTGAGGTTGTACCGCCTTCAGCGGCAGCAGCTTTGGAGCAACGCCAGGAAAATGAGGAGAAACAGGTATGAAGTGTTGTTGCTCGATGACTTGTAATTTTAATGAATTATTGAACACTGAGTGTTGAAATGCGACTCTGTTTCGATAACCCTCTTGTCAGTGCCATTATCTTTTTGCCTATTTGTCATCCAGCTGGAGGCTGGTGCCCTTGTCCCTGCCTACACGAAACAGCTGATGATATATCGCAAACGTTGGTTTACACCTGAGCTGCATGACCTGGCTAAGAAGTCAAGACGTGACTATCGTGAATCTGAGAGGCTGCGTAAGCTAGTAGAGGCAGGAGCGAAGGAGTCATGACAAAGCATCTTGCTCTGAGGCGTGATATTTAAATCAATGCCAGATCATGCTTTAACATGAGCACTCCTCTGCTGCTCAGCCTTACTTTTAATGCTATCAATTAAACAAACCAAAATCATCCTGCGCTTTCCAAAAGTAAATGAATAGATATGGAGAACCGTTTATTGCACTGTTTCTCTTCCCACCATATAAGTAATTGCCGTGATTATTGGGCATATGCCTGTCCTCTTAGCGCTACCTTGGCCATGTTAGAATCTGGCTGAGTGGCTCCTGCCTCAGGGGTGCTCCCCTCCTGCCCTGTACCATGTAGGGCTAGCCCTGGCTTTTCCAGGGGAGGCTTTAAGTAATGTTGGTAACCTCCTCCAAACATAGTCTGTTTTGCATCTGCCAACTGGTTGTGCCTGAAATAATGAGGTATTCAAATCTGAGGTTGTTTGTATAAACCGAGTCCACAAAATACAATGCTGATGCCCAGCGAGTCTAGTTGGCCTTAGAAGGATACATTTCACAGGGAATCTTTTCCTGTTGACATGAGCAGGACATTCTACTCTGAGCGCAGCTGCAGCAGACTATAACATCTTTGTGCTTACCACATGATCATTCGTGGGTCAATGCTCGAAAATGCTTTCTCAGGCTCCTGTCTCTGTAGATAGACAAAATGTACAGGAACATAATCTCAGTGATGAACCCAATACGTCTTCTGTAAGGAAGCTGGTGGCAGAAGAGAGGCTTGCAATCCATCTATCTTCATCACTCATGAGTGTACATTGCAACAACTTTTAAGAACTGCATGCCTCTTTATTCCAGAAGTTGGTGATATCCCACCTTGAATCTCCCAGAAACAAGAAGCCAAGTAATCAGTCCCAGCAGAATGATCCCTGTAAGGACCCCAATCACAATGCCTGCAATGGATCCCGCGGACAGGCGTTTGCTGGAATTGATGTCCTCAGTTGGAGAAGGAGGAGCTGGTGTTGAGACCACAGTGTAATTAAGGACTGTCAACTGCAGTCAATATGCGGGCATCATGAGGTTTCAGTACTTGGGCGCTTGAGCTGCAAATGCCCTCAAAAAAGCAGGGTGGTCGTACAAACATGTGAGCCATGGGCATGAATAGATAATGTAACATACTGCATATTCCACACTTATTGCCCTGTCTTCATGTTGATGTTCATTTTAGACACATTTTTCTTCTAGTGATGTCAATTCTAATTCATTTTCTCATATTCTACTTATATTTACTCTGACCTGCTGCTCTGGTAAGCTCAGTGCAGAAGAGATACTGCTGATAAGTGTAGTAAAGCTGATGTTGCAGCTGCTGGTGTGGGAGGGATTTGAACCAATCACCTCTAACTGGCTCTGAAACCCTACCTGGCTGGGGGTAGTCACCACTGTATTTGCTGCACACGTACAAGATATTGAGGTGTCAATCAACTCATTTGTGCTGCTCACTGTAGCTTGTCATGCATAGCTATGTGCTGATGTCAACAGAAATATGGCATGTGACTTGCATGCTTCTTGCCTGAAGGGGATGCAACAGTGGTGGTAGTAATGTTTGCCACAAAGCCAGATATGTCTTGCGAGGGTAGGAAGGTGAAGGCAGCGGTCAAGACAGCACCTGTACATGACTGAGATGCCAACAGGGCTACTCTCCTAGTATCAATAGAACCTTCTTCCCACATAGATAGGTCTCTGACCCTTAGCCTCACATTCTGCATGCTCTGCCAACTGTTATCTTCCTTTTCCTCTGAGAGCATCTGACTCATGGCACCATCTGCCTCCCCGAGTTTGAGGACAGAAGCTTTGTCATTCCTGTAAGGGACATCATCTAGAAGGTTCCTTCTCTTGGTGGTAGTAGCAGGTGATGCAATGACAGACCCACAAGTCACGTTCACAGTAGCTCCTGGTGGTGGATTCAATGCAGTGACCAGGGATGCCTGGAAGACTGAGATAAGGGCGGGGCTACAGGAGGGACAATCACTACCCGTTTGCAACAACAAAGTGTAGGTGGCTGTTATGACCTTGTTGATAACAGAAGCTGTCACTGTGCTGCAGGGTGAGGGTTGTTGCTGCTGTGACGTAGTGCCAAGATTAGTGAGTTGTTGAGAGCTGGGAGTGACTGGCACTTGAGTGAAGAGCTGAAGCTGATACAGAGCAGGCACATTGATGTCGACTGGTGAGGGGGGTGGAGGAGGCTGTGGAGGCAAGGTGGGAGGTGGAGAAGGCGGTGAAGGAGATGGCCAAGGTGGAGATAGTGGAGATAGTGGAGATAGTGGAGGAGGAGAGGCCTTCAGAGCGGCAGCAGGAAAAGGAGGTGAGTGAGTTTGAAAAGGGTGTGAAGTGCCCTGAGATGGGACTAGATGAATGGGAGGTTCTGTTGGAGGGGAGGAAGGAAATGGGGGGAGACGTGGGGATGGCAATCTTGCAGGTGGAGGTGGGGACCTTGGTGGAGGAGGAGAGTTGAATGGTATGGGAGGGGGTGGAGGTGGAGGGCTCCGAGGAGGAGGAGGGGAGGGAGATGGTGATGCTATTGCCGGTGGGAGGGTAGGGCTTGTAGGAGTCATGAAATTGGGAAGAGGGGTCGGGCTTGAATAGTCAATTTTAGGTGAGGGTGATGGGGTTGGGAATGGATATTGACTTGAAATGGAAGGTGCCACATATGGAACAGAAGGTGGGGGCATGTCTGTATTGGATGGAAGGGGTAGGGGAGGTGGTGAGGATAAAGCAGGGGCCATAGTGGGGTCTCCTGGGCTTTGAAGGACAGGGGTACTGGGTGGAGACTGTTGATGTGATGCAGGAGGTGCTGCTGTTATGTCCGGGTGGTTAGGGGGGGGGGAGACTATCTCAAGCTCTGGCTGAGGTGCAGTTGGTGGAGAGGGCTGTGTTGGTGGGCTCTCAGTTTTAAACGGAGGACGTCCAGGTGGGCCGTTAGGAGGGGCATAGGGTGGTTGCAGCGGGGGTGGCATGTGAGGGGACAATACAGTGGCAGAAGTAGGCTGACTGGGCTGGGAGGGTGGGTCCATAATCGTGTTGAGGGGGGGAGGTTTGTATGGTGGTGATTTGTGTGGAGGTGGCTTCTTAGGAGGACTCTTCTTAGGAGGCGGAGATCTTTTCAGAGGTGGTGGTGGTGGAGGTTCAACAGGTGGTGGCGGAGGTGGCGGTGGGATCATGGGTTGCACAGGAGGTGGCGGAGGTGGCTGTATAGGAGGAGGTGGTGGAGGCGGGGGAGGTGACGGTGCTGGTGGACTCTGTGCTGATGTTTGAGGAGAAGGGGGAGGAGGGTGCTTAAGGGGTGGGGGCTTAGTTGCCACACCTGGAGGTGGTAAAAGTGCAAATGAGAGTGGTGGTGGTGGGTGTAGCTGTGTCGGGGATGGCTGGGGTGGAGAATAAGACGGAGAAAAGGGTGCATTTGCAGCTTCTGCTACTGGCGGTGGAGGTGGAGGGATTACAGAGTACCAGAAAGGTGTGGCAGGAGGTGGATAGCTGGTCAGCAACGGAGGTGGCGGCGGAGGGATGACGGAATACCAAAACGGCATTGCAGGCGGAGGTTCTTCGCCTGCATTAGCTGTGTCACTAGGCGGTGGATTTGGTGGAGGTGGGGGGGGAGGGGGCGGGGGCGGAGGGGGAGGGGGAGGTGGCGACTTCATTGGAGGAGGTTTTGTGTTGGTGCACTTGAGCACTCCACAAGGGCTGCTGAATATGTATGGTGCAGGAGCGAGGCAGGAGGATACATTAAGGATGTTGTAGTTACTCTCAAAAGCCGAGCAGTTTCCACAGGCAGCAGATGGGCATTTGCAGAAGCCGTACAGTGAGCAAGTTTTAGTACTGAAAAGTAGGACGCATTCTGTGGTATTAACTTTCTGGGAAAGAGTGTATCCCTGGAGCGCAGCATATCGAAATTCTATTTATTAAGGAGTTAGCACCATTATATGCTTTGTGCTTGTTTTCATTGTACCTTGCATGCAAAATGATAGCCTGTAATTGTGTCAATAGAGCACTACTTCCAACTAATCAAATTCTCACCTTGCAGGTACTTGCATGTGCTACTTTGAGGAGTATAGCTGAGAATAAAGCCATTACAATGAGAATGGAGACTTTTGCATCATTCATCAGCTTCAGACTCCTAGGTGATCCATGAATAGCATGAGCAGCTCCCCCCCAGTCATAATGCTTGCCTTCTGATGCTGCTGCACCGCTCGTACTACAAGGAGCTCTGATGACATTTTGGATCATTGTGCTGCCTGAATTAGGCCTATTTGAGCTCTGATAAGAGTAATTTGATGACTGGCTGATGGCTGAGCCTGCTCCATTTTGCTTTACTCTACTGGGGAATGCTGCTACTACAGAACCTGGGCCGGGTCCAGCACAACAGATTCCTTCTGACTTGTTACATTCAGAATCCCTTAGATTATCTGAAAATTGCTGATCCCTATTTTCAATTTCTCTCGTTGCAGATTCCCAATGCCGATCAGAGTCGTTGTCGAATAATACAGCCTCTTCGGGGACTGGCCTTTGTAGGTACGACATCTCTTTACTGGATGCAGCAGTCTGGATGATATCTACGCGGATTCTCGCTCTTGAGGGTGGAGACCTGAGGACGAAGCCCTGGAAGTGCTGTTCCGTGACACAGCTGCAAGAAACGTCCGACATGCTGCAACAGGAAGTAACTGACATCATTTATAAAGCTCAAATTGTTAATTTTGATTACAAATTGTATTTTTCACTACACATAGATGACGGAGAAGGGCATCAGTGCAGTGACTTTTGCATAGATTTTTGCAGAACACGGATCTATTTTTAGGTGTTTTATTGCAGTAAGTTGTTTACTCTCTCTGGTCAATGCTATGTGGAAAGTGTGAAAAAAACCGATTATTTTAACATTTCCTTAAAATTGGGAACATCTCAAAGATGTGATTCAATGGGAAACGATTTATCACGAAGCTCAGAATCTGAACAGGATAATGCACAGAGGAGGTCGACGGGGGAAATGATGGCTGAACAGCTTTTCTACAACCCTTTCGACGACATTGATGCAAGATTACACTTCCCTGAGTTTGCTGATGCTATTGCACCTACTGCAAGGGTCTCTTCAGATTCAGAGCCTAGTATTAATACCTTGGCCACCATGTATCCAGTAGATTTCCCGCAAAGGTAAGCACCCAGCATCATTACCATTATATTTAAGTATGTCAGCATAATAACCCTTTTTTTATGAAGGTTCCCACAACATGAGAGAAGTGACGTTGCTGCTGGAGTGCAACATCGCTTGAATCGCTGGTTTGTACAGCAGACACTGAGGAAGGCAATGGAGGTATGAACAGTCTGTTAATGATTAAATACATGTCAGATTCAGGGCATCATTTTTGTGCCCCGTAATAAATACAGGGAGACAGCCCCACACCAAGTTGTGATTGGACTATTGAGGGACTACCATTCAAAGATGATGTATTCTCGAAAGGTAGTTGTTACACATTCAGCTTGACATCAGGGGATATGAGGTGCTATTTAAATATATACATTAGAATCCAAATTTGAGGCTGGTTTCATGCAGCTGCTTATCTGTCACCTTGAAACCAGGCGTTTAATGTTCTAATTGGCTCAGCTTTCCCTGACCATTTCCTGCACTTGATCTCCTGCAGTTCCTGAAGATGTTGAACATAATCTTCCAGCAGAGCCATCTTCTAATACTGCTGCTGCTGCTGCTGCTTGTACTACTGACAAGTACCATGGTGGAGGATTCAAGCATTCATCACATTCCCATTCACCAGAACAGGAATCAAAACAGAATCAGCTTGCAGAGCAATGTCAAGAGGATCCGGGATTTATTGAGAATGATAACATGGAGATATGCTCTGATCCTGCAGATGAGGACATTATTCAAATGAGTAACTCCAGCCTATCCTTGCCTGGGCTTGAGGAAGATGAGGAGACTGCACAGGGCATGTCCATTGACAGGAAGTTAGATCTAGACCAGATCCAAGAGATGAACCCTCACTATGTGTCATCTAAGAAATATCAAATCAGAGAAGACGTTCCTCCTGAAGCAGTACCCTGTGCTCCAGAATCAGAGACAGGGCATGAAAGGTCTCAAGAACAGATTGAGGACATGAAGAGGATCATAGCAACAGACCCCTCAGGAGACACTCTTGATAATTTGGAAGAGAAGAGCTCTTACCTTGTAGATAGCATGCACAGTACAACTGAGCTACGATGGCAAACAGAACCTGACTACAACATCAATAGTTCAGGGGCTTGGGAGGACGAGCTAGAACCTAGTCTTCCCACCATTGTCCAAAGGACTTCAAATGTACAACGGTCACATACTTCCACCACAGTCCCTGCGGCCCCTCATCTGTCTACTCACACAGTTCATGCTCAAATCTCAATTCAATCACGTGCTTCCATGGTCGGACTTGCCTCTGACACTCACTCACCAGAGCTGCTGCCTCCTTCTGTGGAAAGGTGCTGTGTGGTCTCCTCATCAGAAGCCAACCAGAAGGTAGTTCAGCCACTCACTGGCAATGTGCGTTCAAAGGAGGTTGACCAAAGCTCCCTGTTGGGGTATCAGCAACTGGTTGTCATGGTTGCAAGCCATGTATCCAATGTGCCCTCAGCAGCAGCAGCAGCACCAGGGCTTGGAGACCCAGGCTTGGACCTAGATGCAAAAGGCTATACCATTTATGAGGGTGACAAGGAACAGTCATGTGAGGTCAGTCACACAGCTCATGACATTTCAGCTGATATTTCAACAGCCAGCAGTACTGAACAAGGCTTTGCAACCATATTGCAGACTCATCAAGCACATGAGGCACCTATTAAGTTGGCAGGCCTACTGCTCAACTTGCAGCAGCTTGCACAGCCTGTCTGTGACCCTGATCAGAGCATAGAGTTGAAGGGACAGAAGCAGCTGGGCTTGGGGCTTACATCATCAACCCTAGTACTAGGACCCCTTGTAGATGTCACAAACACCAGCTGGGATGCTGGTCATCAACAGTCAAGGATCGAGGGCAGCACTGCAAAGGCAGGACCAGGTAAAGAAACTGGAAGTGAAACTCAGAAACAGCCATCCTTCAAGATGAAGCAACAGACACACTACTGCGATCTTGGAGGACTGGATGGTTTCCTGCGCTCTAGCATCAACTCCACAGCCTCTCTACACAGCTCCACAGAAGACAATAGTAAAGAAAATTCTCACCAGAAGGCCAACGTTGCTCTGCAGGCAGCAAGCCTTCCTCACCAGAAGGCCAACGTTGCTCTGCAGGCAGCAAGCCTTCCATCAGAGTCAAACAAAGGGAGTCCATATCCTTCTGGAGGAGTAGCAATTGGGAAGGTACCTCCTTCCCCTAAGAAGCACCATTCACCTTCTCTGTTACACCCTGCCTCAATGCAGCCGCCACTGCCCCTGTACCAACCAGTGCATACACTGCCCCTGCCTCAGAATTTGCTCCTCCCAGCCAGCTCTACATCAACCCAATTGACAGGGCATCCTAATCACTACCCACATTACCCTCATACCTCTCCAGACAGATTCCCAGCCTTGTCAGTCCTTCAACCAGCTGGAGGTAGCACCATGCTCCTTGTCCCCAATGGAGGTCTCAGCATACAGCTGGATGCCACGGCAATGCATGACATGATGCAGCAGTGTGCCCAGCTGGCAGCAGATACTGCTGTGGCAGCACTGGTGCATGCAGAAGGAGCATCAGGGTTTGGGCATGCCAAAGAAGTTGGAGGGATAGAAGCTGACCAGAAGGCTGGTCCTTCTACTCTAAGTGTGAGAAGTGTGGGAGTACAGACCCTATCACCACCAAAGGATCAGCAGGTCCAGACAGTTCTCACAGGTGAGGAGATGGATCTTCGATATCATAACGAGGATGCCTCCTGTGCTGAGGGTTCTGCACCATATGGGGGAAGCATCAAAGATAGAGCTCATCCACTGACACCTAGCAAGTCACACCCTGCACCCAGGATAGCCTACCTGAGCTCGGCAGGTATGAACACAGCATGGCAGAGTACTGTGGCATCTGGTCTACAGCTACCATTGCCATGGCAGAGTACTATGGCATCTGGTCTACAGCTACCATTGCCATGGCAGAGTACTATGGCATCTGGTCTACAGCTACCATTGCCGGGTGTGAAGGAGGAGGAGTTATTCAAGTGGGGACTTATAATTCCGGAGGCTACTGATGACCTAGGTTCAACGACACACACCGCTAGAGACACTGCATCCAACTCATTCCTTGCACCCTCAAACGCATACTACACCCAGGAGGGACTCAGCAGTCCTCCGGGTGGAGCTGAACGCCCCCCCTCAACGGTGAGCTACACACCCGCAGCAATGTCACAACCACCTAGCAACCACTCCACAATAGACCCTAGCACCTATCGTGAGTTGAGCACTCTGCACGAGACAATGCATGCTTCAACCTCTCTTGGCCCTGACCATTTCAAGCCTCAGTCATTGGTGACAATGCATGATTCAACCTCTCTTGGCCCTATTGACCATTTCAAGCCTCAGTCATTGGTGACAATGCATGATTCAACCTCTCTTGGCCCTATTGACCATTTCAAGCCTCAGTCATTGGTCAGGCGCAACTTTCTGCCCCTCCTTCAAAATTCCCTCAATGAAGATGAAGGCCTGCCGTCACATGACCTCAAGCTCTTGCCCTCCTTAAAACGGCAACGACTGCTAGCACCTTCGCAGCAGCTACAAAACTCATTGCCCTCATTAAGCAGCTCAAAGGGAATGATTAAAACACCAGTTTCAGCCCCACTCCATCTTTACAACGACAGTTTCAGAAATACTGCCAAGGAGCAGGCCCTGTCAGAGTCAGGAGGTTCCTCTGTGCTGCTCACTTTTGCACCACCTTCACTAGTGAAGCGTCATTTTGAGGACAACGCCTACATGCCAAATAGGTCACTGCTTGTGAAAAGGTCTTCAGAATTATACAATATTTCCACAGATCATGATACCAGGCAAGGTACAAAGGAGCAATCGTTCAAAGCAGTGAAAAGTGTATCCTTGATCCCTGACTCATCTGCTAGTTCATGGCTTGGTCATGCTAGCGCTCTACCTCAACACTTGCTGCCACCCTCATTACAAAAAAGGTGATTAAATTTATCTCACTTTTTTTGTATGCTCACCCTGCATGATTATCTCTGTCTCACACATAATTAAGGTCAAATAAACTTCTGTAGTCAACAAGCTGATTAACTTCCGTGACATTCCAAATGTTCACTGTGGCATAGTTCTCATACTTCACAGTTATCGTTTTTCTTTTTGTTGCTAGCTAATTTAAGATCTTGTAATTAGAAACTAGTAGACAGCGTGCTTCACATGCAATCAAAGAATCCATTACATCAGCATGCTTGCCTTACATGCAGTAGCCTTCGAAGGCTGTGGAACATTGTAAATAAGCAGAGAAAACTTAGCAGAATCGTGATAAATGACAATGAGATAAGAACCCATGCATTAGCAGTCATCAGCAGTCTGGTTAGTGCGCAACTAACAGATGATGATAATTTGAGGGGCGGGTTGGCATCACATATAAACACTGGAAATCAAACATCATCAATTAACTAGAAGACTTTGCATGGCCTAGTTGGCTTCATAGTCATGATAAGAAAACAAATTTTCATGATGACATCATCCTAAAGAAAATACAAAATTCACTATGATTAGAACTTGCAACAACAAAAGGTTCAAGGACTGGTGCGTACTAAGCCTTCATCAATCAAAGATGTCTGACTTCTTCTTCTTATTCCTATATCAAGAACTCTACCTTTCATACCATACTATACAACTAACAATAACAACACAACCAGCAGTACAGATTTCCCAACTCAGAAGACCCAGTAGTTTATGTTGTTATCGTACTGAAGACAACTCATCTTCCGAGGCCGCCAAGGTTGCTGGAGACACCAGATCTAAAACCTGTAGTAGAATTCATAATCATTACTGAATCAAGTTGAAGACCTTATGCATGAACGCCAACAAAATTGTAAATCAAACTCACCCTTGAATCCTCCAGATGATGTATCATTCAGAATCTCCAGCTACTCTGCATATTTGTTGTACTAACTTACCTTATCAACAGCAAGATCAAAGTTTTGAGGGGAACTACTGCTGGTGAGAGATGACGCCGACCTCTGAACACAAGTCATACTAGCAATAACAGCCTCTAGTAGCAGGCCACCAGCAAGTCGTCGACGTGTACATGCCAAGATAGTTGCTGTGCAGATAGTAGATACAACACAGGGTTCACTTTTGATTCTTGTCTCTTGATGTAATAATGGTATCAGGGCCTAATATATCGATGAGATTTTTTAGAGAGAATAACAAGTGATAATTGCCTACCTGTCGTAATTGAGAGAAGCAAGGAGGAAACGAAAACTCCCACATCTCCTCCAGCTATGGGAGAATCTCCAACTGCTTCGATGATAGCAAGGGACATGAATCCCAGCATAGCACCACGACCAGCAATAGTCTCGAACTTTTGAATGGAAGCCTAGTCGATCAAGGAATTAGAATGAAAGGGTAGAACCCTAAGTTGGATCAACTTCAAACTCACTATATATTCACTCAGTGTATCATAATTAATAAAACTTATGCATTTATTTAGATGAGCATAGATATCAATTCCACGGGAGACCTCTCTCCACCCACCTGCAGTTCTACAGCAGCAGATATGCGTGAGAGCACTGAAATGCGAGCGTTTAACGGCTTAGAATTCTCCGGCCTTGTGGAAAGAGTTCCAGCATCCTCATTGAAACTTTTGAGCTCAACACTAGGTCTAAAGTTACGAGCTCTGTTTGTCGAAATGCTAACAGAAACAGAGGATTGATTGAGTTTTTGTGCGATTACTTGCATTTTGGAAGTAGTGCTGTTATGTGATTTGTGAGTCCTATTTGAGAGTGTTGGGTAGGTACTCCTATTCCCGCCACTCAAGTGTCACACGTGTGGAGAAACAATGGCTGCAACTTTTGCACCACAAGATATTGGTGTGGTGTGAGTTCTCCGAATACAAACTACGTGTGCACAGGTTAATTTATTATTTGTACAAAGCTGATCGTACATAAGCGTGCATGCATAAGGTTTGAAATTTTTGTCAATGTTTCTCTAACGCGTGTAACAAAAAGCTTTTTCAGTCATAGACGAAAAAAATCATGAGGCACGTTCATGATAACGAGAGAAAAGAGTATTATGGAAAACCATAACTAAGAAGTTTTGGCCAAGATCATGAACCTTCCACCTGTCTCTCTGACTCACAAGGGTATAAAGAATGCATATTTTTATTTTATCGAGTAATGCACAACTAACTATCTACAACATGATTAAAACTCAATTGTGGATGTGTCATGAAAGCCATTGTAGACAAGAATCCAAACAAGCTGCAAGCATGGAAATAAGTTGCCAAGTCAGCATCCCAAACATATATATGCTAGGAATCTGGGTACATCACAGCAATGTTATTTTCACGGCAAAGAATACGCAAGAATGAAGGGTAGGAGCTTACACATGGTAGGGTAGGGCTGTTGTTATAAAACCTATTCCCTAAATGGACTAAGTGCTGTTAAGAGTTCATGCTACACTTCACAATTTTATGAGAATAATAGAGAGCGCAGAGACAGGCTTGATTTATCTGATTAGGAGCCTTTATTGTTCTGTTAGGGTGCACAGCGCAATCATTCCATCACTGCTCACCAAGAACGTCCCAAACGCAAATGGTAATCCGTCCACTATCAATTCCAAATGTCCTCCATATTCCTCTTGATCAACTCTATAATGTTAAGAGAAAAAAGGTTGATCAAATCAGAGCCAGATTACCTTCCATCTTATTTGAGACACGCTAGACTATCATCTAAGTCGAGTTCAACACTTCAGACACTAGTTTCCACTAAGCCATGTGATCTTCAAACTTGGGAGAAAAGATTTCAGCCAATGTTATTAAATCAGTGATAAGTCAGTCTTGGCAGTAACATTTTAACATGTGTTTAGGACATGTCGCATATTCGACAAATGCATACCTCAAGTAAGATTGGTAAAACATCATTGTCAGGGGTATGACTACTCCAAGGAATACAAGGAATCCAGAGAGATGAACAAATGGTACAACTCCACACATGATACCCACAGCGGCTCCCAAAATTTGCTTCCACCAATGCAAGACGTCCATCAACTCCTCCTAATGCAATCATTGTGAAGCAGTGTTGAGGCTTTTCACAAAACATTTACAAAGTCGCACACGGGGCGTAAGATCTAAGGCAATTGGAGCAAGTCACCTTATCCCATCGGAAACTATCAGAGCTGTACAGCAGCTTCGTCCATATTGAATCCGATGTAGAGACCATATTGCACAAAGTAAGAAGTTCAATCTGTCTCAATGGAGAACTTTTCCGGTTACATTCAAAGGACACAGGCTAGTTTCGGAGCAAAAGTTAATCTTATGTCGCTTCCTTACAATAATTCAGTGCAGGACGCAATGTTGTTAAGGCCTGAGAGACTTATGACTGCTTCGACTTCAAGCTGCCTCAATGTTAACGGGAGGTTTATCAATGTAAATCAAAGATGTAGAAATAGACAGACAAGGCACTGCAGATGGAAGCCATGCCATGCATTGTGGGATGAATCTACTAGCCTTGCTGACTTGAAGGCCCTGCTTGAGAATGTTCTAAAATCTGAGGATTATGAACAAGCTGCCAAGCTCAGAGACACCTTGAGGTACAGTGCCGGTGCTTTCATCCATAGAATCTGTTTGCATGCAATATAATGATTAGGACTGTACTTTAAGCCCTCATGATGCTTTGCAGTGCCCAAGATATATTGCGTCACACCTCTTACCCCATTTTCTTATTTCACACTGCACACTTGTTCAACTATTTAGGCGCCTGGAGGTTGATAGCAGGCTGGCTGTTGAAGATGCTAACACAAAGTTTTACGAGGCATTCATGTCCGGGGATGTGAAGGTGGGACTTCAGGCGCTCATCCCCCTCACTAGACATAGACTTCAGAATAAGTGCCATACTCTGTTGTCATTCTGTTATTTCCATCTTTAAACTGCTCATGCTTGATTTCAGTTGCTCTTAAGAATCAACTGCAATTGCATATGTGGTTTGGGTGAAGGTTATGGATGCAATGTGGGGGACTGGCCAGCAAGTACAGATCATACATCCTGGCAGCAACTGTATAGCTGGGAGAGAGGCAGTGATGGAAAGCTGGAAGACCATCTTGGCTGGGGTGCGCCCTCGTGCATTCCGCATTGAACTGGAGGATGTACGGATTCATGCCACAGAAAGCTATGGATTTGTGACTTGTGTGGAGATTGTGGATGCTGATGACTCTGCTGGCAGGCAAGACTTAGCATCCTAATATGAATATCAGGCATAGAGGTTATGTGTTGGCAGGCTAGACTAGCTAGACTTTGCATCCTAATATGAATATCAGGCATAGAGGTTATGTGTTGGCAGGCTAGACTTTGCATCCTAATACGAATATATATCAGGCATAGAGGTTATGTGTTGGCAGGCATATGCATCAAGGCATTTTACAAAAGGAGGCCCTCACAAATCCTTATTATGTTATTTAAGGCCATGATTGCAGTATGCTCTAAGAAGTTTTGCAGACCTTGTAAGTTTTGTTCACTGGACATGCTTGCAGGATATGTGCAACAAACATATATGAAAAGCAGGATGGGAAGTGGCTCATGGTCTTACACCAAGGTGGCCCAGCTATTCCTACAGTTACTGCAGTCAGGAGATTTGTGAGAGGCCCGTGATAGGATGATGAATTTTTTTCTTCCTTGACTCCTGAGATGAGTTTGATAATAGGATTAACTTGAAATGGATGTAGTTTATACGTCTTCTGCATTTCATGGTGTTTGAGAGGTCTGCAATAAGGCTTCTGTTATCCTATATATGATATTCTTCAACTCGACCTTTTGGTGATATTATTTAGTAAAGATGCATACTTTTTATACACTTCCTACAAGGCTTCAAAGCTGAAAATTTTCAAGGCACATTTACTCAATTTTGATACATTTATCGAAGAGGTGGCTCCGGCTTCATTCATATTGCCATCATCAATGGCACTGAGTGCTGGCCTCATTCTTGTTGGGTGGTATGTCCAAAGCAGGGTTCTCTGTAAAAAAATCCTACAGACTTCAACATGAAACCCACAGATTCACAGGGCATGACAGGGAAGTCCTCAATCCTCACCACGTGTGTCACGCCAAAGGCATACCAGATAACTGGACCTGAGTCCTTCAGGGCTTTATCCTGATAGGGGATTAAAATAGGTACAGAAATAGGAATGTTCAATCAAGAAAAAGCCCAGATGAGCTCTGCAACTAGGGTGCATGTAAGGCGTGGTGGCAAGAAATGTGTTTAGATAGCCATACTTGCGTCATTCATTGAAAGGTATGCTGTAGTTAGAGTAATTCGTGCACAAGTATGTTCTGTAGCAAATAACACTAGAATTAGAACTAGCTACGAAACATTACAAGTGATGCAACTCAACCTTTAAGGCCTGCTTGCTATATTACCTCAGCAGTCCATTCAGCAAGTCCTGTGCATGTCTTAGCTTGCAGCACATACTCCCCAGCTGGGTAGCGCTGCACCTCACTACTGAAGGGAGTCACCCACAGATTCTTTGTGGCAAAGTGTGCCTTCTCATAAATGATACTGCCTGGTTGTGCCAGGAGAGGAGGGTGAGCTGCAGGCACTAACTTGTAAGCAACTGGCTTTTTTGTAACCTGCGGCAGGGCACTCAGCTTGGTGACTGGGTGCTTACTACACTGATGTCAGGGCCCAGTTTCATACTACCGATTAGTACCCTCTAGCAAACATAAAAAGTAAGCCACATACCTGCTGCCTCTTCTTCAGCTCAGTTATTATTCAGGCTCCACCTTGTTCAAGACATGAGGATTCTTGATCTTCCATATGTTCAAGACATGAGGATTCTTGATCTTCCACCTTGTTCAAGACATGAGGATTCTTGATCTTCCACCTTGTTCAAGACATGAGGATTCTTGATCTTCCATCTTGTTCAAGACATGAGGATTCTTGATCTTCCACCTTGTTCAAGACATGATAGACATGAAGATTCTTGATCCACCTTGTTCAAGACATGAGGATTCTTGATCTTCCACCTTGTTCAAGACATGAAGATTCTTGATCTTCCATATGTTCAAGACATGAGGATTCTTGATCTTCCATATCCTGGCCTTCTCACTAGGCGCAATCAACCTCTTGGCTGTTGCCACTGAGTGCAGCGTTGTCTCTTGGGCCTTAAAGGCGTTGCCATATGGATTTTCAGGGCCTGTGGGAATCGGCTCCACATCCACCTGTAAAGACATGGCAGTCTCGATCAACAAATCCTGCAGACGTCATGCCCTCAGCATCAACTATAATATGGCAACAAGCACTATCTGAAGCAAAGGAGTAAGGAGTACCAGCAAAAAAGAGACTGCTAGAGGAGAGCACGTTCCTACCTCTGACACCTCTAATCCTTTGCCTCCCTCTTCATCATCCACACACATGTCAAGCCTTGCACAGAACATGTGCTGATGGTGCTGTGCATTAACACCTGGTCCAACCAGTGTACCAAACTCTGGCTCTTCCTCCCCTGGGCTGAGCATGTTCGTGGAAAGCTCACCTGTAAGCTTGATTTCATGGCCAATGGTGCCATCCTGGTTACCATAAGGAGGTAGTATGCCTTACAACGTTGGTATTAGTTAAAGCACAAGGATGCAAAGAAACGAATACCCAACAAAGGGTAGACATATGCCGACTCTGTTATCAAAACACACCTACGCCCTGGTCCCTACCACATCTATCAGTCTTCTGTCTCTAGATTTACCTGATACACCTGTGCCCTATACCCTACCACATCTATCAGTCCTCTGTCTCTCAATTTACCTGATACAGATACCAATAGAAAGCGTACTCGTAGTTGACAACTGTGGAGATAAAAGAGATGACCAGTCGCCGACCACGTCTGGATTCATTATGAGTTGTCCTATCAAGGAAACACAAACAGTGCAGTTTTGAGATGAGGACATCATGATCTGCCACCATCAGTCCTGAAGTGCCTCGCATGCAACAACAACTAGAAACAATGTTGATACAAGCAGTAAATAAAAACAGAAGTGAATACGTACAGCAGGGATTTACCTGTAATCCACGTGCTTCCATGCCAGTCCTATATCCTCCTCGTGCATGCACACAGCGTTCTCTAGGACGTAGGGCTCTCCTTTGCTGTTTGCCATAATGATGCCATCAAAGTACTTGATGTGCCCAAGACAGTCACAACCCAGCTTCAAGGAGTTTAAGGAGTTGGCTGTGTACCCTAAGCCATAGTCTCCGACATCAAAAGCACACTTCCGCACAAATGGCTCCCTATTTGTTGGACATAGATGTATAAATTGGGTTACATTTTTCAAGCACTCATCATGTCATCTTGGGCTGGAGTCTGTATCATGTGTTCACATATCAACTAAGAAACAAGAAATGCTTTGTTTTCAGCATGTGCATAATGTAAAGAAGAGATTGGCCTGTTAGACAACTTGTAGTAGGCCTTCTCAGCAAATGTTTGTTTTCAGTCCTTGCCCCGCTTCGCAACAGATGCTACCTTGGGTCTGCGTATGGCACAGCCATCTCAACCAGGGACATACGATGGGCCACTGGCCGCTTCCTACCAGCTTCCAAGTACTTAAGGCAATTTATTAGGACCAATCCCTCTTGATAATTGAAGCCGACATGGAAGGACCACTTCCGCCACTCAACATGATTCCCATGCACAATAAAGCTGGGACCCTGAAGCAGTAATTGAAATGTTTCCTTTGTAAGTTCAAGCTCACTCCTTCACTATTCCTGTTCTCGTGTCCACCTTTTAGATCTGTACTTCATTCTGCAACTGCAGGAACGACATGCATGCAAAGGCTAGTATCCTATTATGTCTATTTGCTAAAGCAGCAGTCATATGGAATCAATGATGTTGATGTGGTCCAGACCGTCATGTCAGTGATGTCAGTGATGTTGATGTGGACCAGACCGTCATGTCAGTGATGTCAGTGATGTTGATGTGGATGTGGACCAGACCGTCATGTCAGTGATGTCAGTGATGTTGATGTGGACCAGACCGTCATGTCAGTGATGTTGATGGGGACCAGACTATCAGCAGCTGCTTCCATGTAGCTAATGTAGCTTCCATGTAGCTAATGTACAAAGCACTTATTTATGACAATTTCACCTCAGGCTGCACCACATTGATAGGTTTTAGGTCAGTCCTCCATGGAGCCTTACAAAGTTGGTGATGGTAGTTATGGTCCTCCTTGTTCCACGTATTCCACGGCTGCACCTGGTCGTACTTGTCTATGCGCACTACTTTCTTAGTGGTATCCATATCCACAATGGGCACAATGTCCAGGGGATGAGAGTACGCATTGTCATTTAGGCTGCAGAAGATGTAGGTGTGGACAGAAGATGCATGTGTGGACAGAAGAATAAGCGAGTGTGGACAGAATATGTAGGTATGGACAGAATAAGATGTAGGCATGGAGACCAATGGCACAGTGCAGCATTTCTACTATATAAAATCTTGCTATACTTTTCTACTATATCAAATTTTTGATATAGTAGAAAAATGTGATTTGATACGTTCAGCTGAGGACCACTGGTACATAGATATTATTAATATCATGAACATCCCTATTAGTGATAAGAGCAGGGACTGTCTCATCAGAGATGATATTAGCCAGTTTTCCAACAACTTCTCTCTAACTGTGTGGGTGTCAACATTCAAAGTAAGCTCTAATTCCATTGATACAATGCCATGGCCGCAATCACCTGCTGCGCATATATGTGAAGAGCGGCTGGATGCACCGCTGTTGCAGAGGTGATGCATGTATGGGCCAGGGGTAAAAAAACACCAGACTCATGTCCGTGATCCCGTATAGCGCTAATAGCGCTCTTGCAGTAGGCGCTAAACCTCCACATCTGCCTTTCCTACAGCCTCAGCCTCAAAGCAGTCATCAGGCGGGTAGCCAAAGGATTTAAACCCTCAACCTGATCATAGTAATCATAGAACCATACTACAATAATATCTGACTGCTGTCAACTCATCTGCTGGCGGTCCAGCAATTGTAGTCCCAGAAAAATAGTATTCATCTAATAATATTTGTACCACTTTCCAGTCTCCTATCATAAAGTATAGAAAGTGCAGATGTGGGTAGAGTAGCTCTGAAGGTACCGAAGCAATGAGATGAGGCTAATGCCAAGTATAATCCTAAGTATCCCTGATCAGAAATAACTTGTTCATATGAGGTCTTGTTTTGTTCCTTTATCTGTCAAGGACGTTTGGTGACAGAATTTGGAGGTAAGCGCACTAAGCGCACTCAGTTTTCATCGTCATGTGATCATTAGTATGTAACGAAACTCCGACCTAATATAATTATTACGTATTGAACTTCAGTTGCTTACTCATTGATAACTTAGATAACTCTCCTTTTGACAGGAAGTTAGTTGTTGAGTATCTGATGTCAGACTGACGTCATCTCATATAATCATGCTAACATATACTCTAGAATATAGAGAGATACTATAGTTGTAAACCTTTTAATCCTCACACTCTGAAATATTCACACTTCGAGACGACTTATTAGTTAATATAACAAGTCCCTCATATTTGGTTCTCAGAGCACACTCGATCCGAGACCTTTTAAAGGCGGATGCAAAACTTTCCTCCCGAGGTTTAAAACACTCTCGAACAACAGTTAGCAGTTATTGCACTATGAAGAAAAAGGGGACCTTAAGATGCCTTAAAAACAAGACACTAAGACCACATTAAGACACTCGTAAGGGGACAATAAGAAATAATAAGGGGAGTTTGTGTGAGGCAGCGTGTCCATACTTTTGTTTTAAGGGGTGAATAAGGCCAGTTTAAGAGCTTAATAAGGGCATAACAAGGTATTTTTAGTTATTTTAGTTATTTTCAGTTATTGACGCAGCGCATCCAACAGCGCAGCAACAACAGCTCCCAGCACCGCGTAGCATCTATCAAATCCATCAGCAAGTGGATTTATTGACTGCTCAAGTGGGACGATTGCCTGACATGCTGTTTCAACAAATGTAAATCTTCTTCAGCACCAACTTCGGGACCATCTACAACTCAGGATTCCTCAAACCCAGCAGTCACAGTTGCACGCTCCATTCTCCCTGCGTGTGTGAAAGCCCCTGCCATTAAAACATTTGCTGGGTTGAAATCGGACATTCAAGACATGCTATCCCACAAGCGTGTGGCGTCCTCTCGTGGTCGCTCTGCTTCACATGATTAACATCAACAGCAGCGCTACAGACCAGATGACCCCATGGAACTAGGAACATCCGCCAAGTCTTCTCAGCCTCCCAGAACCAACACACCTCACAGGCGTCAGACTTTTCGACCTGCTACACCTGCTGGACAACGATGGTTGTCTCCGCTGCTGCAAAACACATGCTGGACACAGACCACATGAGTGCCCCATGTTCAGCAATACTGGTCGCCAACAAGAACCAGCCAATCAAAAAAACTGAGTGCGTACGCTTCGGTGCGGCCAACCGTTAAGCGTCTTCATCAGCATCAGCTTGGCCAGCTGGAGGTTTCAAGTGCAACCTCAGCATCACAATGCACCACATGTGCAAGCGCTGCCCATCCTCAGTTTAGTCAACCCTACCATTGATTGAGCTACTAACACCATCACAGCACCATTTCACTTATGCGGAACAGACGCACCATGCAGCGCAGTCAGAATATTGCTTATCAAGGCCAAGAAACTCGCCAAGAGCATGCGCAAGCATCCAGATCGACAGCTCTTCAAAATCATGATTACTCAGCTGTCAGATCAAGATCCAGAGGCTACATCATCCCATAACATTTCTGATGCCTATCAGCCTCAGAAAAGCCTCACATCTCTCAATGAAAAGAAGCTTCATCTTCTCTTACAAAGTCATAAGTTAACATTTGAAGAACCTAAGACAATAACACATGCTGTCCCTTTTCAGCGCATCAATCTCAAACTTGGCAGTACAGCTCCCATCCACCACCTGTACAGAATGTCATCAGCAGAATTAGCGGAACTCAAGCGTCAGCTAGAGATCTATCTTGAGAAGGGCTGGATCAAACCATCTACTTCAGGATGTGGTGCACCTGCACTCTTTGCCAATAAGAAAGCTGAT
>BEGY01000128.1:81691-136771 GCA_002335675.1 Chlamydomonas eustigma | reverse complement strand
AGGAGGGTATCTACAAGGGATTTCTCTTTCTTGTTATCATTACAAAATGCTTTAATGATAAATGTTGATAAATATAAAGAGTGTACACCTCTAAGGACAGCTCTTCTTTGTTCAAGAAATGACATGTAATGTTCTTGGGATCATTTACATTGTCTTGCACAATGCTCTGTTTGATTTTACATCATCAATTGCCTGATCAGCAACTGACTGTATCATCACCTTGGTAATGTGTAGATATTGGTTGTTTGATCATTCTTTGAACCACATGATAACATGTTGTCCTTTGAACTCAAACTTTCCCTTATCATATCTTGTATAGTTGATTCACAGACGTGTGAACAGCCTCATACACTTGAACACATATATCCACTACTGATTCACCTTAGGGTCTGGAATCTGGTGGGGGGGAATGTAACGAACCTTTCGTATTGAACCTCTCGTTACTTATGTACTGCTTATGCCGTACTTGGACTGACCATTTATCCCTTGAGGCGGGTCAGACATAATAACGCGAGAGCGGGGCGTTATATATATTTAGTGAACATTACAGAAAGCCTGCTGCAACTAGACTATCACATGTGTCAAATCTTCCTAACACTGACAGACACACATGTCACAGTGATAGGGTGAATCGGGCGTATGACCGCATAATAGCCCATAACTAAAGATAGATAGGTTCTTTTTCGTTTGATCAGAACCCTGAACACCTGATTGCATGAAGACCGAAGCCGATAGGGCTATGTCTTCTTTACTTTACTTGATTAAGTCATGTTTAAATCTCCTAAAATTAGTCTCTCTAATTATCCTAAGTCTAAGTATTTCGCTAACATAGTAGCTACATCCTTAGATACAATTCGAGACACTCTAAGTCTCACTAAATAGACCTAAACAGTCTTAAAACTAGATTAAAACATATAAGGCTCAGCTTATCAGCTCAGCCGACTCGACCTCTGATCTTCCCTAAGGACTCAGTGCTCTCGCCTCAAGCTAATACATAGATTTGGCTAAGGGAGGTAATTTGACTGTCTTGTCACAGTTTAGAAGCAACCTAAGGTGAGAAGATCACCTATCGAATCAATTATTAGCTGAATATCTTCTTATCGATCAACACCTTGGTCATCAATGACCTGCAAGGAACAGCCTGAAATACTTGAAGAGAAAGGCTGATATGTCTATTGAAAAAATAAGATGCCACAAGTGAGGGGCCCATTACTGTGCTGTCATTATCTTTGATCACTGGCTGTAGCTACATTAACAGTGAGCAGGACAGTTGTTCTAAGGGCAAAAGCAATTATAGCTTCGCAGCTAGTTTGGTGACGAAAGGGAAGATGTTGGTAGAAAAGAGAGCATGAAGAAAAATTCTAAGCCACCTGTTAACTTACACCTCCATCAGCACCACCCATGCCACTTCTCGTGGATCGACGTGAACTGCTCTTGCCAAGTCTCTTACTGCCACCTGCATGGATGCGTCATTTTTAAGATGTTTAATTTCAAAGAAGTTGTGTAAATATTTCTGAGGAGGGAAAATTGCCACATATCTTTCGAATCGTGGCAGCCTTACCTGTTTGTGATTGCCTTAGCATACTCTAACACTGCGGCTGGAAGATGACTATTTAAGAGTGATAATAGAACTGTAGTCAGGACGTCTCTTCCTCTGCCATGAGGCATCATAACATGTTGCAGGTGCCAACATCCTGCTCATGCCTTCTCGATTCAAGCAACGTGGACTAAACCAGACGTACAGGGGTGGACAAAAGAAAAGATTTTAGGAAAACCCTGAGCTCTTCAAGAATACGTGGCTATTTTGAATGAGGCTTAGGATCATGAATGCTGACATCATTTCAGAGGAGGTGGTGTGCTCTGATTACCCATCCTTGATGTATGTGTGAAGCAATGTAGTCTCAAACCTGCCTTTAAAAAAGTACTACTAAATTTCTCATAAAAATGCTGTGAATTCCTATACGGTGCAGCATAGTCATATGTCGACATTTGACAGTGACATTGCAGGGAGCTATTGTACTCATGTAAGGCTTCAAACCTGCTGTATCACTTTTAGTAAAGCCTTCTTGTATGTAAAAAGATCTGGTTTCATGGGCTGAGCTGCCCCCCTCCTTCCAAAAAACCTTGCAGATTTTGACCCCAGAGCTCAGAAGTACAATGCATCAAGGTTACAATGGCCTGCATGTAAGGTAGTCATCAGTAATATTAACAAAACATTAAATCAGCAGGCATCAGATCTCAGCCCACATGTAAAGATCTGGCCTCAACATTTTTAATGCAAATCAGCCTAGTGGAAGTGCTGTCACACATGCAAAGTTTGAGGACCTGTCACACCCTCATGCCGCATTATTTGACCATAATTCAAGTGATCAATTTAAAGTGTATAGTATAAGGTTTCCAATGATGCCTTTACATCTGCAAGAGCATCAGAATTGAGCTAGAACCCTCACCTCCAAGTTTAGAACATGTCAAGGCACTTCAAGCAGGCTCATATCTTGATGTGATGAAGTAATCAGATTGCACAATGACCAGGGCCTAAGGCTCTGTCATGAAGTCAGCTACATCAGTTAAGAGCCAGCCCTTCACCCTTTTTTGGGCCATTTTTCAGGCCATTCAGACCCTCGTGTCATACGCTTTGGGGCTGGATCAGTTACACTTTTGCAATTCTCATTCAAATCATGCATAAAAACAGCTTCACAAAGTTGTTATAGATGTCATAAGAACGCTTGCAAACTTCTGGAGCGTATGATCTTGATCCTAGTAAATGATTACAAGCGGCAGTTGGTACTACAAAGCGTGGAAAGGATGAAAATTACAAGTCATTTCAAGATTATGACTTTTCTTCTGTCCACCCCTGAATGCCATACGGTACCAGTGGCTCACTCAACAGGCGGCCTCAGAGACACATTGAGAACATGGCCATGCAAGGTGGTTGGCAATCTTATCGAATCAATTTTAGAACGGAAAACAGTGTGGAGGTAAGGGGGGACACCATGGTCAGGGTCATCATGAAGTTGGTCGGTTTCATATGGGTTAAGGGCATAGAAACACAAGCTTAACATGAAGGTTATCTATTCAATATTTTCAAAACACGTGTTCCTCTGAGCAAACAGTACATCCTCTAACAACTCTGTCAGCATTGCATGTTTTCTGCCATGGCACTCTGATCTTATGCCTCATCAGCCGCTTTTTTCTAGTACCGAAACAGAAGCAGCTGAACTTGAATGCAGTGGATCACAGCAGAATCAGAATTTTACATATTCAATAAAGCCGCAAGCTTACATACCACTATAGAGGTAGTACAACAAACGCATACCCTGTAGCTAAATACAAAACTGTCATTTCAAATATCTTTATTCTTAAAGTACAGGACCTGCATTAAAACACAATAAATATAAAGTCTCCCATATCACCGACCTGAGGTATGACTATCACCAGCATGAGTGAACAATCAAAAGTATCTTGAGGTTTCCTCTACAATGCATGAAGTAAAGGAGCCGATTTGCAAGCATCTCAGTCAATGCTGGCACAATCAATCAGCTGCAACTGGCAGCCAAACCAAAACCAAATGTCCTTTTCACAAGATATTTAGGCCTAACATCATATAAATCAATCAAGGATGGACAATCAAAATACAAGCCAGCTGCCCCAGTACAAGCAGTTCTAGACGTTCTAGGTCCACTTATGTTGTCGCAAGTAAGCTTATAAACTTGAGAAGTAGTGACTAGCGCCAATTGTTGCATTCATGATTTCAGAAACAAAACGTGAGATTACATTCAAAAAAAGTCAGTATGCAGTCTAATAGTTGCAGTCATTCAGTGGATTGGACTAGAAGGACGACCTCTAGGCCCCCATGGCTCTCACCATGGCTTGCATGATAGGTGCCTGGTCGTCATTGACTAGGCTAGAAGGAAAATGGGGCGATGTGGTCATTTGACTTGTTATTGCTGCTACTGGCAGGGAGTGCTGACGAGGCAGCATGACTGCAGTAGCAGGCGCCAAAGTGCTCTTGAGCAGTACGCTACGGTACTGCTGATGTTGCTGCATAGAGTGCATTGGCCCTGAAACCACCCCAGGATTTATACTTGACACAGACTTGAGACCCTCTGCATCACAGCCCTCTGGACTCTGATTGGCAGCCAAAAACCTCCAAGGAGATACACCCTGCTGCTGGCTGTTGCGAAGAGCAGCAGTAGTAATGTGGTCAGGGGAAGCAAGGCAGCAGGATCGGACAGGGTTACCAAACGTGTGCCTTAGGGAGCGCCCAGACCTGTAGCCCTCTATCCAAGGATGCTTGAGCATGTCACCAATGACTACCCGATGCATAGCGGGCTTAGTAAGAGCGCAGTTGATGAAGCTGCGGGCCTCCTCAGTCACACCCATCGGGAAAACAGGGGCAGAGTGGAGGATCAAGTTCTCTGTACCTTCACGGGTCTTGTCGTAGAACGGGGGGTATCCCACGAGCAGCTCATAAGTGAGCACACCTACCGCCCAAGAGTCCACACCACCTGCATACTGCAGCTGTGCATTGTCTTTATTCTCATCAGGCCGAGCTTTAAAAGGGCAGCGGAGAATCTCAGGCGCCTGCAGTAAGGAGGGCGTTTTCGAGGGTATGCTTAGGCTAAATGAACACTTAAGAAATAGGAGTAACATCCACATGCTCCTCTAAGTACATTCCAAGCTCATGACATGAATCTTATGGCCCGAGAATGCACAACCATACAAACTCAGTTTTGTGTGGATTTCAGCCCACAATCACACTTCTACCACTCTCAAATAAAATTGTCAAAATAATGCATCCCTTATCAGGATTAGTCTCGCAGCTACACAGCTCCAAATCTTAATGCGTACTATGAAACCGTAGATTGCAATACTAACAACATCCCAAAAAAATTACCTTCTCAGCAACTCACCATGTAATCAAGTGTGCCAGCCCTGGTCACTGCCTTCTCTTCCCTTAGGTCAATTGCAAGGCCAAAGTCACCCAGCTTCAGCTCCATGTTCTTTGTGAACAAGATATTCTCCGGCTGTATACAAAGGAGCAAATGATATTTACACAGTGACAGGTCGATCAGACGAGGTAATGCTCTCACTTTATCTTGTAGAGAAGAACCTTTAGCTTTCACAGCGTACACCCGCAACCCACCCAGGAGGAAGGGCAGAAAAATGACACATGCATTTTGCCTTAAGTTTCATGGTCTACTTTACTCTATGCATCCCTAGGTCTCAGCAATGTTGAGAATCATCAGATTGTATCATGATGTCATGTGCTGTGCACACCATGTCGACTACACAGATTTATATATAAATGCACAAGAAGTATGAGCAACAGAGGCACGCAACGGCTACACAGGACATTCATCCTCTTACCTTGACATCCCTATGCAAGATGCCCATGGAGTGCAGGTAATGAAGTACCCTCATGAAAGGCTCCAGAACCAGCTGTACTGCAAGACGCTCGGAGAGTCTGCCGCCATATTTTTTAAGCACAGTGAAAAGGTCAGCACCATCAGCAAACTCTTGCACCATTACAATTTTGTCCCCCTCTTGGAAAGCAGCGTGCATCTTGACCTGACAATGCAAGCAAGGGGCCATCATAATGCAGGAATATCCAGTGGAAATCTGGAACTGCAAGACTTCCTGCAATCTACAGTTTACTAGAATGCAGGAGCACAGACAGAGCCAAAGAAACACTGTTTAAAGGAGAAGAATGAGAGCTGTTTAAAAAGAGAACTGCATCAGATATTGTGTTCCAATAGCGCTCTGTAACCATTGAAAGCAGCTGAGGTTTTAAGTACTCACAATATTCTCATGACTTAGGCGACTATGCAGATGAACCTCCCTGTAGATCTGAAACTTGTACAGGTCACAAACAGCAGCCAAGGTGTACACTTTGAGCACGACCACTTGCCCAGAATTCTTGCATGTTGCCTTGTACACAGAGGATGCGTAACCTACATAGTTGAGATGTAGCATGTTTTTAAGAGTCCTCTGTGGCAAAGAGAATATCAAGTCATGAATTTTGAAGCAGTCATGATGTGAACTAATATGAGATATGATTTCTTGACATTGTGCACACATGGTCAGTACAGTCTGATCCAGCCATGAGCAGCGATCCTACAACTCAGGGATGATTCACCAATCTTTTTGTCCTGATTCTAACAAGCATGGAAATGGTCGTAGCTCATTTACTTTTGTCTGCAGACTAGACTGTCGATTCCTAACCCTTCACACCTTTGTAGAGTTTCTCTGTAATGTTGTAGTCCGCAATGCACCACGAAGAGCGCTGCATGAGAGGAGGCAGATGTGTAGCCAGTGTGAGCATTGATGTTGGATAGTTGAGAGCCCCAGGGGGAGGATCAGATCGCGAGGCCACCAACCTGCAGTTGCGAGCTGATTCCAAAAGTGCTCCCAAGATAGGGTACACAAACATGGCTGGCGTGCAACCTGAGGGTGAGATTGTTGATTGAGGCCATGTACTTGATACTGGGGATGCGCTTTGGCTGAGCTGATTGAATAAGCCCGTTTCCACATCGCCGGCGCTATCTAAAGAGGAAGATGAGGAGGCAGGAGAAGTTGTGTTGGAGCCTCTTGGCAAAGGCGAAATTAGCTCCACGACTTTTCTCGGGGCGCAGGCGGCTTCTGAGCTGTCAGTGTCTACGAGAGCATAATTAGCTATATAGTCAGTTTGGGCGGTTGGTCACACAGCCTCTATGCAGTCAGAGATCAGTGATAAAGATTTTATAATCAAGACTGAATAACCGTTTGAGCCTCGGTCAGACTCTACCAGGTCCTCTTGAATGACAGAATTGGAGCTGAGACATTGGTTTTCATCATATCCAGAATCTGTGTAGCACAATGATGGTAAGAATAAGTAAGAATCTGTGCAGCTAGAATAATATTTTCCTTCTGGACCGAAACTTGTAAGCATACCTATGTGATGCTTTGACAAGGTAAACATCGCTCTCTTCCTGTCGATACCTTTCATAAGTTTATACATAACACTTAAATGTGCCCTGGCTTAGGTGGGTCCAACGGAAGGTTGTTGTTTTGTGGTGTAGCAACCCGTTAAACGCTCAATGCTGCACATAAGAAGGTCATATATTCATATATTTAAAATCCAACAATATTTTGATGCTGTTAAAACTACAATGCAGTGCTGTGCATTTGCGCCCACCATGCATATAATTCCCAACTCATTAAAGTTCGATGATGCCTAATGCGCGGCTCATGATTGCTAAAACCTTAACAATTCATCAAAGACTGTCAAAACTTGTTAAACATTTTTGTACTGACTAGCGACTACTTCTCACCGTCGAATGATGGGATAACTGACAGCGATCAGTGTGAGATGTTCTCGACCGTCTAAACAATGAAATGATTGTCAAGAAAGCTTTAATGCCTATTAGGGGTATGTAATGCATTTGTAGCTGGAAAGCGGGCGAAGATGAGCCCACCGATACGACGCACACCAATTAATGAAGGCGTCAGCATCACATTTATCTGCTTAGACTTTACTGTAAGACTTCACGTCAAGAAAATCAATCATTTACAACGTGGCCTTAAATATTCTGAGAATATTCTAAGGCTGAATCAGTGCCTTAGGCTGCCTCAATATAATTTTTGACTTAATGCTCAAAACATGTGGAGAGGATAAGAGAAATAGTGCTTATGGGGAAAATGCTCAATATTACTGTGGCATGGTTATTCATAACAGGATTGAAGTGCTATGACTCAATTAGTACTCAATTAAATTCAGGGTACATACAACTGGTAAGACACATAATAATGTTTGAGGAAATCAATGGGTCAAAGATGAGAGGACAACAGTTAGACAGGAGGGGAGTAAGGCAAAGAATGCTAGAATACTTATCTCTAGAACACTTGTGGGCAGGGCAATGGCAGTAACAAAAGATAAGCAAGACAGCGTTTGAGCTTTTGGAGGTGTGTGTGCAGTCTCCACACAAAATAACTCGAGTCCTTAATTAGGGTATCAGGTGTCCTGTATTTCTTTGTGACAAGGAAAAAACTGAACATTTCATGAAGAGCTTACAAATAAATTATGATAGGCAAGTTGATTACACTTTATTTACTCTTGATCATACTTTGAGTAACCCTGTAACATATTTTGAAGGCTTAGAATATGTTGACCACAATTTATTAAAAGAAACACTCCTCCTGTATCCTCCAGCATATCAGCTGAATTTGAGTTGAAAATGATTGATTTGGGACAGATCTTTGATCAGTATAGCCTGCATATCAGGCACATGGTAAGCACTACAAACTAAAATATCAATTATGATTACTAGGTATCATGAAAGCTTGAAGCCTTATCAAAATTTATGTCTAGACATCAGAAGTGCTGTGAACTAGGGTAATTCAGGCAGGGCCTCATCTCGAGCATCTTCTGTCGTAGGCTCTTGCACTATGTAATGCATAAACATACATTGCTGTAGGAAAAGACTTTTTAAACTTTAATTTAGGAGTCTTCCACATATCAGGAGGTCAATTTTGATGATTGGAGGTGCTTAGTAAGCTCTCATTACAGCTGCTCGGTAACTTGTACTTATAAACAGGTATGTACATCTTGTATGAACAAGATGGCATTGCATAGGCATTTAAGAGAGCATCAATTTCAGAAAATTCTCTCTAGCTAAGGTTCTCTCCATCACTACATTTAAGTCCTCTCCAACACTCGTTGTCATCAATCTAGAAAGCATGGATTATAAATATTTAATTACAAGCTCAGAGCAGAAATTAGTAAAACAGTTTAAGAATTAGCCTAGCCCTATTTCCTCACAGTGAAGTGGCTCAACACTAGTGTGAATTCGACGAAGTGTATTCCGACTTCACCATTGTGATGACAGGAGACTGCATCTCAATTCTCAATTTCTCTTAATGGCACGACCTGAATTTTACGTTAGTAGCTGTACTGGCTAAATCACTTATACGCAGCTATTATTCAACAAGAGGACTGAGGAGGGATTTTGTGAATATTGAAATATGTGTCGCCTCATGGCATACATTGGGGAGCCTACTCTGCTCAGCGATGTAGTGCTGTGGCCCGACAGGTCCATAATCAAGCAGAGCTACGATGCACGTGAGCGTCTCAAGGATCCCACACTTCCTTTTCATCTTGGGCACGGCAATCTCAACGGGGATGGTTTTGGCATTGGCTGGTATTGCCCTGAGCATCAACGAAGGACGGACCCTGCTCCTTGCGTGTTCACTAGCATAACCCCTGCATGGTAATCCTACATTTTCATAGGATATGAACACATACTTGCATCTGTATGAAACAAAACGGCTCTTAGCCTTTACCTCGAACACGTAGGAACAATGAGAATCTTTCGAGACTAGCGGCAAAAATTATCTCGCCATTAATGTTCGCCCATGTTAGGGCCGCTTACCCGGGAATGCCTGTCAGCGAGCAGAACTGTAAGTCTCTTGTTTGCAAACCTACGGGAGGGCATCAGTCTTCTCTGTTCGTGCTCATTAACTCTACCTGCACATCCTATTAATGCTAATCCTTTACTGACTTTTGTCTCTAGGCCATCCCTTCATGTCTGGGCGATACCTGTGGATGCATAATGGTGTCGTAGGAGGATTCTCCAGGATTAAGAGAGGAATTCTTGAGGCAAGTGTGCACATAAAGTGCGTAGTCTCCTACTTCTAGCTTTTTATGTTTGTAAGATTAGAGGATTACTATTGCATTGCCTCAGCAGTTGTGAAAAGAGATTTGCTGGTATTTGCCTTCTTTAATCTTGTGGAGCAAAGTCTCTGGAGTGCTTCAATTGCGTTTACATACATGTTCCTCTGTACGGAACTCCATTCCTTACATGCCTTGGCATGTATCTTGCAGCTTGATCTTGTCATCAACTTTTGACCTAGGTTTCTGCTGAATCAGTCTTCATGATTGAGTAGAAGGCTCATGATGGCTTCAAGCTTCATGCTAATTTCTGCTCCTTTCTTTCTCCCTCTCTCTCCTTCTTTTCATTGTCCCAGATACTTTCTGATACTGCATACAATTCAATCCAGAGTTTTCATTCAGACTCTGCCGTCAGCTTTGCTCTCTTCCTACACCATCTTCCAGACATGCAAAAACAGCAGCCACCGGAAGTTCTCCTTAAGGCTATGCAGGTGGTACACATCAATAAATTGCAATCTCAGGATACTTTTTAAACTGTAAATTAAGCCTGCACACCCATATGTGTCCAGGGCTTTAATCCTTCAATGCCTTGACTGCTTTTCTTTCACAATTCCTTTATGTAAGGGCTTCACCTTACAAGACTATAAGAAATCTTAATAAAATGAGTTATGACCACTGATCTCTTTCTCTCTTTCTCACACATAGGACACTATAAACTGCATATCCAGGCTACAGCTTCAGCATTCTATTAAAGACACTTCTCTCCTCAACTTCGTTCTATCAGACGGCTCTTCCTTGCTTGCAACACGATACGTGTACCCTGAAAATGAGCCTGCTGCTTCCCTATATTACGCTGAAGGTTTACGCTGTTTTTGCAGCTGACAATGTCCCATCCCTGAACCAAAATTCACAATGGAAGAGTAGTGCAATTTAGGATGCTTGCTGCCTTGTCGCCTCAGTGCTAGCAGGCCCCTGCCCCTTGAGCTCTCATCGCATACATGACTATGAGGTTTTGATAAGAAATTGTCCCATACTTTTTGCTCCTTGTCCGCCCAGGTGCCAACTTTACTCGCTCCAATCATCATGGGGTCCCTGTCCAGGCCCCACCAGCCATGTCAGCCTCTGGCAGTGCCATTCTCCATGAGTCTTCATACAACCTCACCTATGGAGAGCGAGGAGCCAAAGTGGCGTTTGTGGCCTCAGAGCCCATCACAGGTGTTGGGGCATGTTCACAACTGATGTTGATATGGGCAGTGAAGGTTGATGCCTTTGAGAATCCATGCAGCTAGGCTTATATTGAAATAGTACAGACTGATGAACAAAATATAGTGAATATTCATGCTGTCCCAACTTTTTAGTGATTTGAGGCTAGACTGTATGAGAAGCTTGTGTGCTATCTGCTGCTTCAAGGTATATTGCACCTGGGTTTTTCCTCTCGAGTTGCACTTTTTTCCATTTAAAATATAATAGTTTGGTTTCATGATCATATAAGTCTCGGCCTCGCTCCCACCAGCACCATACGGTTGCTGTGCTTTTTAATACCCTGTTGGTTGAAATCTCTAATCATCCTTGTTTTTGTTGCAGCTTCCACCACAGACTGGGTGGCTGTCCCTAAGAACACTGCTATGGTCATCACACGTGAGAAGGACAGCTACATCAACATCCTTCGAGCTCCACTGTCTACGGGACGTGGCCCTGTCTCTGAGGTGCTTGCTGAGGCGCAGCTGGAAGTCTCTCTATGTCTGGACGCTGTGGGCCGTGGCCTGGCATCCAATCTATGGGGTTCCAAGGGCTCCTTGATAGACCTTCAAGCTGCAGCTACTGGTGCCTCTGTGAATGGCCACTCCAACAGGACACTGTCATGTGGCCTGCAGTTTGGTAATGGCAACGCAAATTCTAATCCTAGTATAAGGTCTCGAAAACCATCTGACGGTGGAATGGGAGAAGACTGCACTCTGGACTCCAATATCACTCTATATCATGACAAGACTCTGGGAGTGGAGCTAGCCCTCTCAATGGTGAACCAGGGTTTTGGCTTTGGACGTGCGCCTGAGACAGCCCCTGTGACAGCAGCCCAGCGTCGTACTACTAACTCAAACCCTTCCACACCTGAACTTCCATGCCTTTCCATACTCTCCTCCTCTCCGCTGAAGGATATGGAGGGCTTGGGATTTCGAGATCTTCACAGTAGCTTCCAGCACCTGCAGCTGCCTGATGAGGTCCCTGGCGAGGAGGGTGATGATGTCGAGGAAGGATGTAATGATCATCTAAGGCTAGTGGGGCACCTGGGCCCAGTGCTTTGTATGGTTCTGGATGAGTTTGTAGGGCGCCTCTACAGCGCGTCCGTAGATTGCAGTATCAAGGTACAGGAAGATGAGCATGTATGCAAGCTTGAATGTGGGTAAACTTCAAAGATTTTACTGGTTATCATGTTCAGATCACTCATTAGTGTGATGGTATTCAGACCTCATCCCAGAGAATTTGGGGAATATCACACATGCACCCGTCCTTGATACTCCTCCTCTGTCTGCAAGGGTCTCGTACTGATCTTCAGCAAACGCTTATTGATTATTGCCTGTTTTTTAAGCTTGAATTTAGTTCCCATGCTACCTTGCTGATGGCATGGAATGCTATTGAAGCTCTGTTAGAGGAATCTGATTACAGCACATTGTATGTATTCATTGGAGATATGGTACTCACCTGAATAGCAGACATCATATTCATTATGTCCTCTTCATTATAACCCAATAAAGCAGCGTAAATTGTAGACGAGTGTACTCAAAAGGCATTGAGGTGTTGAGGGCCATTGTGCTTTCATTGATGGTCCTTTTCGCCATCTCACAATACAGTGATTTTTGCTTCATCACCTTCCACATCAGGTTGAGAAAGACTCATTCTGCATTATAGTAAATAAATATTCCTCATATGATGCCTGTGGTCATGAACATTAGTTTTCTTATGATTCAGGTCTGGTCCTTAGTGGACAATAGCATCATAGCTACCATTCATGGCCACAAGAAACCCATAACACACATGAAGTTAGTTGGGGAGCACCTCTTCACCTCAGGTGGACGTAAGGTGAGTTATGCTTGATGGTGAGGAGGAGGGTCCAAATAACAAAGTTTTTAGGTGAAGGGTGCAGAAGACTACCAAAAGTGGCAACTAGAGCCCATCGCGAGTAATCAGTTGGTCAAAAAGGCTAATTTAACCCAAAAAGGGTAAAGTGGTTAAATATTATTATGTAATGAGAGGGGTGAATTTGAGTAAGATGCATCATGCTGAAGGCATAGTTATTTGTAATAGGAGCTACTTGCAAATTGATTGATGCATTGTTCTCATGATTTACAGATGGGTATTTTCACATGACAGCTTTTACAAGACTGCTGTTAATAACACCCCATGGCTTGTTGCACAATGCCTGCATGCGCATATTACTGAAACAACGCCATCCTGCTGATTCAGGTTAGGATATGGAATGTGGAGACTTTCCAATGCATCCATGTCATCCGCATCAGCAATGAGTGTGGAAACATCCGATCACTTGAAGTAAGATGAAGGTCAACATTTATGATTATGTTAATATCCTGTTTGTTATATATATCTGTTATATGCGGTGCAAATCCCAAAAAGAATAGTTTGTTTCAGATTAGGCACCTTGATTCTCCTTGGGGTATCAGGGTTCCTCAATCACAGTACGTGTTTTAATTCCTCTTTCTGCTGATTCTGACCTATTGCAGCAGATATTATTCAAAGGAACCATAACAACCAACATGAGTCAAGCTGAAACCTTGTTGAAGGTCACAAACATGATCGAGTTCAAGTTCCATTCATTTCTGTTCTGCTTGACAGGCAATGAGTGCCATTTCCATATTCTCAGGTTGCTGGTGGATTGCTCTACTTGGGGTGCCAGGACACTACTATCAAGGCCTTTCACATCAACCCTGAAGATTGGGAGCACTCCTTGAAGGTTAGCCAAGAGGCGGCTGCATTGGCTGCAGCTGCCAATGGGGAAGTCACTAATGGTGTTAAGAGTGGAGACTGCCAGTCAGTTCACCGGAAGATGCTTTTTCTCCGCCAGTCCTCAGATGGAGTTACAACCAACATTGACTTTGATTCCGCAGTGGGTGCGGCCATAGCAGCCAAAGTTAACGCAGCCTTTGTGGTAGAGCCTCCCACAGAATATGCTGCGCTCTCACCTCCCCTTCTTCCCTTCTCCCATGCCCTGTCTCCCCTTGAGTCTCCATCTCCGCAGGCCATGGTGACGTGTCCTTTGCAAGGGCATGCTGGGGCTGTGAATGCTCTGGTAACTTGGGGGCATCACATTGCAAGTGCTGGCAGCGATGCCATGGTGAGAGGCAGATGCTTATGCAACCCTTCTTCCACAGGATAGTGTCTGAGGGCATCAGAGCCATGTATATTAATTTACAACCCTTGATTGAAGACTTCTCTATCTTGGATGGGAGCAGGCATAACATGTATTCATCCATCTTGAAATTATGGCAGTTTCTGAGCATCATATCTGGCTGCTGTTGAGTGCAGGTGCGAGTCTGGCAGGCCTTTGATCTGAGGCTGGTCCGTGTGCTGCGTGGTCACAGAGGCAACGTTTTATGCCTTTTGTCTATTGGACATCTCCTCATCAGTGGAGCGCGTGACAACACCATCAGGCAGGCCACATCATTTTATCGATTGATTGATTAGCCACAGTAAATTCTTCAGAAAGTAGGGGACTGTTGTTACCGGATGTTGTTGTTGTTTAAATCATGCAAGTTGGTATGAAGTCCAGAAATATCACTTTAACCCAACATGAAGAATGTCCAGTTTTTTTGTCAAGAATAACGTGGCATAGACAATCATCTCATAATGTAATAGCATTTCCATTTCCTCTGCAAAACGTTTTGTCCATCTCCTAATATTTGACTGTCCTTCTTTTGCACGATCCTCATTCTATTTAAAGGGTATGGGACATGGAGATGGACATGATGTGCAGGCGGACTCTCACTGGTCATACTGATGATGTTACACACCTCTCACTGGTAACCCCTAGAGGCCGCCGACTGGCACTAGCTAACAGTGGTGAAGGGCCTTATCCAGATGTTCTGGCAGCTACCTCTCTGTCTGCTGAGGCTACCAGAGCAGTTATAGCTTGTTCAGTCGTGGCTTCTGCTTCTGCAGATGGAACTGTTCGGCTATGGTAATAGATGGTTGAATCTTTGATAGAGCATGGTTGATATGCAAAATAAATTCTGAATTGCAAGCATGTACAGTCTCTGATGATCTGTGACAAGCCATAAAAGTGTTTTGACTGCTAACTTTGTCCTCTGAATTGAGCTTTAGGACAAATGAGGTTTAGTGCAGACCACAACCTCTATTCTTGATCTGGATTATAAATCAAAGTATCAGCACAGTACTGTCACAAAGTTGCAGTTGTGACTCTTTGACATGGCTGTAATTATTGCTGAAACCCTTGAGAACTTGTGTCCGTCTGCATTCCACGCTGCAACGCAACAATCCTGCAGGTCTCTCTCCTGGACATGTCTATGTGTGATGTCCTTGCCCTCTGCAACCTCTATTAGTCGAAGCCCTGCTGCATTATGCAGTGCATTGGGTAGAAACATGGTCGTTGCAGGCTTTGACGATGGAGAGGTAAGCTGAGTCAAAGAAGTGAGCAGCCATCACCACAGCGAAGATAGATATCATATGGGCAGCAATTCATGATTTTTCCTTGGCGAGGCTCACACATTAGAGTATGTTTATTATGTATGACAAATAGGAACAGACCAGACTGCATGAGATTATCTACTCTGATTTTGTCAAAGTGTTGGCGCAATGTCAGGTGCGCATGTGGCATGTTGAGGACCTGCACCTTGCGGCACTAAGGATGATGGCCTCAGATCTGGCTGGGGTGGATCCTGTAGAGCTGGCAGCCTTGGTGGGAGCGGCAGGCAATGGTAGCCCTGAAACCAAGAGGGATCCTCCAGCAGCGGAGGCTGCAGCAATCCCTGAGGATACCGAGAGCTCTTTGTTGTTTGGTGCGCTCCAAGATGATGCTTTCTCTTTTGAGCATGGGGAGCTCACTGGAGGCAGGGCCTCTAATTACTCTGGGAGATTAAGTCCTACTGGTTTTAAAACAGGACAATCGCTGGTGCTAGCAAACTTTGGTGGAGATGGGGCTGGTGGGCTGGACTGGGGCTCACAGTGTCGCAAAGCGGCAGACTTGGCGGCGACAGTGACAGCTGCGGTGGCTGTGGCAGCTGCTGGTGTTCAGGGCGGGGGCTTGGACTGGACGCAGCTGAGTGGAGACATTGAGAGCCGGGCAGTGAGTACTGAGTATAGGGATGTTGTGATGCTGTAGAGTGTTTATTAGTGAGATCAAGTGTAGATAGCAGGGTTTGCCTATGAGAGATACAGCCATCAGTCAGTTGTGTAGGATTTGAGGCTGCAGCCAACACTGATATCTTACAAAGAAGGATACACATCCCAGTTGCAATCACTCTAGTCAGGTGACATGTGCAGTACAAGAGCAACAAACAGGCTTAGAAATTGTGATCCATAGGAGTTTTGATAGTAGTAGATGTTGACATGACTCTCACTCTTCATTACACCACTTCTTTTACAGGCATCTAGCTTGCTCGCATTACAGCCCAGCCTCATGGGACTGCTGGGGGCTCAAGGTGCCACTGTTGACCAGCAATTGGAGCAGAGTCTGCGGGACTTTGTTCGAATCAAAAGTGTGAGAGATTAAGTGATTTAACAACTGCGGCATTGGCACGGGAGAGCTGTCACTCGCGATGAGGTTTCTTGTCTGCTTAGATCAAGGACTTCTACTTTTTGCATGCTTAAATCTGTATTTCTGTCGCCAAGATTTAGACATTGTATTTTCACCTCTCATCATTTACTGCAGCAAAGGAGTTGCAGTGCACATCAGTCAATGGGCACTACAATTATCCTCTTCCCCACGCAATCCTATGAGCAGTGATAGCATCTAACTTCCGTCGCATCCTCCTCCCCCCTTGCACCCACACACAGGTCAGCAGCAGCCGCTCCTGTCGAGAAGATTGTCTCAAAGGTGCCCGTTTCCTGTCTCGCCTGCTTGAAGGTCTGGGAGCTGAGGTGAAGCTGGTGCAGCCCGTAGAGGGTAAAAATCCAGTGGTCATAGGGAGGCTTGGGCCAGGGGGTATGTCCAGCAAGCCCACAATCACTTTCTATGGACATTACGATGTGCAGGTGTCGTCTTTTTGTCCTATAAGCCCCCCTAACCTGCTGAATAATGATTTTTTCATGTGGTATTTAAATTGGTTAAACATTCTGCTTTAAGTATGCTGAGGTTTACCTTCACGACTACGCCTTGCATAGCATAATCATGGGAAAGCTAACTTTGATGTCCTATCTGTAACATGTGACTCAGCTCAATTAACCCGACCCTACATTATGAACCATTTTGCAGCCTGCAAATGAGCCAGACTGGGTAACAGACCCCTTTGAGCTTAATGCAGTGAATGAACATCTGTATGGCCGCGGTGCTTCAGATAACAAGGTTAGTGTGCGTATAGTTACTATATTGTTCGTTAAGAGATGCCCCATTAAAGCCGTTGACTTCATAAGAGTAGAATATGTAAATGAGATATTTCTAGAAGCTGGGCTCCTAACGTCAGCACAACTAGTATTCGTCAGCTCGGCCTATATGAGGCCTGTAAATCCTTGCCCCAATATGCCTACAGACTGTTTCAATCGGTTGCAGCCTCCCTAATCTTAGACAGTCTCACCTCACTGCCTTCTTAATCACTTGCATACTGCAGGGGCCTATACTAGCATTCATCTATGCTGTGAAGGAGCTTCTTGAAGGCTACAAACCCTGTTCTGAAGAGGGTGGAGAACTTATGGTGGCAGGTTCCCCTAGGCCCTCTCTTCCCGCAGGAGGCATGCCTTGCGTGCCGTGTGGTATGCCCTTTAATATTGCTTTTGTGTTTGAGGGGGAAGAAGAAAACGGCTCCATTGGGTTTAAAGAGGCAGTACAATCAAATCTGAGGTGGTTTGAAGGGACGGAGCTCATCGTTATCAGCAACACAAACTGGATTGGGGAGAACATTCCATGCGTTACTTATGGCATGGTTGGTGGATCGTTTGGTGCCTAGGAACACATCAAATTTATAGATGATGCCCTTAGGAACCTCTTAATGTAACTCAGCTGTAGAGCACACTATGTATCTTCCCAGTTCCCGTATCATCCAAAATGTAATGTAATAAGGGATACATCCTCCTCCCTTTTCTCTACTACCCAGCAAATTTTGACATCTGTGCATTCTTTGTTCTTTTTTTTACCGTACGCTCTTACCAGCCCCTTTTCCCTTGTCATCGTCGGTCCCTCTTCCTCATGTACTTACTCCTGCAGCGTGGAATGATGAGCCTGAGCATCAATGTATCCGGGCCTGTTAGGGACGTTCACTCTGGGAACGATGGTGGTGTATTCAACGAACCAATGACTGACCTCATCAAGGTCATGGGTACGCTGTTGAAGCCTGGGGAGAGCACGATTATGGTCAGTGTATTGGATGGTACACTTGGAAGGTGTATGAGCTGTAATTCCTTGGTGAAAGTTAGGTCTTATTTTGCAATAAACTTTGCTTAATGTACTGTAGCATGTGTGAGATTGCATCATGGCTCTTGTTTAACACCTCCCACACAGGACATGTCTTAATTCGTTCTTTTATTTAGAACTTGCTCCTTGACCCCTCAGGTCCCCGGTTTCTTTGATGACGTGGCACCAGGGCTCTTAGACCGTGCCTGGGCTAGCATCCAAGAGCTGGGAGGGGCGGAGGGAGCTGAAGAGTACTCCTTAGAGGGGTACCGCAGATCCCTGGGCGTACCAGCTCTGTCTGCAGGGCAGGATGTTCGCGATGTTCTGGAGGCCCGCTGGTGCAGGCCGTCAATGTCTATTGTGGACATGAGGCCAGGGGGTTTGGTTTCAGAGGGGAAAGCTGTAGAAGCTTGTTACAGGTAAGCTGTGGAGACTGAGGACTGGATTTTGGTTGTGTTTTAAGTTTCTGTCCTAGACAGGATCAGTTCATAAGGGCAAAAGTCAATGGACTTTGCTGGTACGGAGGACAGAATCCATTATGACTCCATTCTTATGACAATGTGTCATACATCAGTAAGATGTAAGCTGCACTTTTCCTCAACTCAATCCAGATTTGGGCCAACGCGATTCTCTGTGATTCCTCGCACTGCTGTTGCCAAAGTTAGTGCCCGGTTTGTGCCACGGCAGGACCCACAACGCCTCATTGATGCCATTCGGTGTGTGAATCAGGAATGTGTAGCACCAGTAAAATTTCTTAGGATTGGATCCTCGTCATGCATATCAGACTTTCTCATGGTGGCAAGAAGAACAAGGCTCCTTCTAATCATGTGGACTTTCACTTGTTTGATACTGAGTTCAGGTCCTTTGCAAGGTTGCATCCAAGAGTGATGAATTTTTAACTGCCATGCCATGAAGGGTTTTTAAAGGTTTCTAGATTTATCATTTAGCGTTGCTTTAGGAAGTTTTTTAAGGAGTACTCTGAAGCTGGAGACCTCTGATAACTAGAAGAGATTCGGTGTTTGTATGATATCTCTTACAGGAAACACACCACTGAAGAGTTTTCAAAGCTGGGAAGTCAGAACACTATTTCATTGTCAGTTGAGAGTTTAGGTAGTTGGTGGGAAGCTGAGTGCGAGAGCAAGTGGATGACTATGTTGGGAAATGCTCTGCAGAGGTAAGACTGTGGACCCAAGTACATGTACTTTTTAAGTAAAGGAATAAGGCTGTAAAGCTTTAAACTCTGTTTTTGATTCCGTTTCTAGTATTTTGATGAGTTTTGTAGGCATTCTCAGAAATATGTCAGTACATAGGCGGGACAGTATCTGATTTAGAGGATAGCTGAGATCTCAATTGTGATGCCCAACATGCCAACATACCAGGGAATGGGGATGTAAGCCATTGTATGTTCGCGAGGGAGGGACCATGCCAGTTGCTAGGGTGCTTGAGGAGCTGTTGAAGGCACCTGCAGTTATGATCCCTCTTGGCCAGGCCTCTGACTCCCCACACTTAGCCAATGAGAGAATCAGACGCACAAACTTGTTTAAAGGGAAGGTGGTGATCCGGCACTTGCTTGAGGAGGTGGCAATGTCTGTGTGCCCATGCATTGGTGATTTGGCAACAGAGCCGCATGCTTGTATAGGTATTCAAGATTCTCAGTAGTGCATGCAAAGATGAAGTTAAGAGGTGATATGTCTTGTGACTACTGACTACTCTTGATCCTGTATCAACACTAAGGTCTTAGATACCTCAAACCAATGTTACCATTGTTGAAGATGATCAACAAGTACATCCTGTGTCGGTTAGATATCGAGTCTGTAACAGTACAACGTGATACATCCTAGGTATTCATCCCCTAAACATCCCATTCATGATACATCCTTCCACAAAGAAATTTGCGAGTGATGTGATAGATTGCTTTTTCACACATTCTTACTGCTTCAAAAGCGGGATATCTCTGCCTTATTTCCCAACCGATCTATAACCTGCTTCATACATTTTACCCTTATCGCACTGATACTTGGCCAAGATTAGCTGTGGTTCCCTATGCAATTTTTTGGTGGATATGCGTATAATGATGTAACTGTGCTTGTCTCTAGCACATTTTTAAGAATTCGCTCATCCGCCGTGTAGTATCACATGCGCGTTAAAATGAAATCAGTAACTGCTCAGACTGCGTGTTCAACTACTGACCTTATATTTTATGTTCCGCGAGCTGACCGGCGAATAGTTGATTGTGTGCTTGCTCGGAAAAGGTATGTCATGTATGTGGCGTTACAGCATCCTTGCAGCATACACCTACTTCCTGATTTATTCAGGATCACATGCTCTTCAGCCGCCGCTGGCTCGATGGGCGAAAAACCTTCCAACTCGCAAGACACGCCGATTGAACCTACCTCGGACAACAAATACGCGCCTTTTCCAAGATTACGAGAAAGGAACTCTTACAGGTGCCATATCAGATGTCTCCAACAAGTTTCTGCTCCTGGACACTGACCTAGTCTTGAAACAGGTTGCTTGGGTTACCGAAAGATGCGTCCATGGATGAAGTCCTTGTAGCCAAGAACTTTCTGATTGAGGTGCAGTCATAAATTATTGAATGCTACTTGAAAATGAACTACAATGAATTGGAAAGCAAGATTGCGTGCTATGTATTCCAGCTGAGACATGGGTTTAAAAGGAAGTATGCCGTGTGTTCAGCTGAAATATATGAGGTTACGAGGTAGTTTGCTATGTGTACAGCTGAGACATGAGGCTGAAAGGAAGTGTACCAAGTGTTCCAGCTGAGACTTACGAATGGAAGCATTATCATACATAAATGAAATGCATGAAGTTTGTGACCTCACAGATCTGGGAGATCATGACTAGAATAAGGACAATACCTGCTATGCTATGAGTGACTGATCCTGATGAATTTTTAACCTGAATTCTTGAAGGAATACCGATGGCATGAGCCTAGCAAGGAATCAATAGAGCTAGCATTTGACAATATCATCCAGGTAAAACTTTCATTGTCAAAAACCATGCATGTGACAAGTTTAATCCATGACTTCATTGAGTGCAAGAGGTTGGTGTATTATGCTGTTAATGCTGTTAATGCTGTTGGAGTGTGTGAGAATGCCTGTTTACCTGATCTCTTAAGTTTGAACTCATTTGCAACAATATGAATGACAGAATGGTTTGCCGTTAGCAAGCATGTTGCAATGGGTAACAAATCTTGTTCAGGAACGCCTAAAGGATCGAAACAAACTAGGTTTTGGAGCTGGTAGAGATGGCTACCGTCCAGACCCTTCATCCAGCAAGACATCCTTGAACAGGCGCATCAGTAACCTCTTTGACCCTACTATCACAGTCCGTACCCTAATCAATGAGGGTGTCGTATTTGTAGGCCTTGCGCTTTGGTAAGAGGTTGCACCAAGTGACTCACAAATCATAACTTCTGCACAGCTTTGCTCAATAACTATCTTCAGCCTAAATGCCTATGAACTCTTGTCATGCTTACACTCATTCTATGTAGGGCACTCACTTCAAGGGACCAGTCGTTTCCCCTCACAGGCGCTTTTGCATACTCAGTGTTCAAGCTTCAAAGTAAGCGAGTGAGGAACAACCCAGAGGGCCCGTTTCTTGCTGGAAATCCTGTTGTTGGTGCAGTGCTCACGACTGTGATCAACCTTGCCCTGGGTTGTGCTGTGAGTGACTGTGGTGCTTGTGCTCTTTATGTGCTCAAATCAACATTGAAGCTGTTAATTTTTCTATTTACAGTGTATTAAAGTAAATGCATTCGTTTGTACATTTTTGAAGAAAAATACTGTAATTGCTCTCATGATGATGGAATTTGCTTCCTTTCGCAGTTGATGGCTGCATTGACTACGCCTCTTGCGCCATACATTGAGGGTAGCATCCGTCATATAGGAGGTTTTGCAGTCGTGATGATTATGGGCATCTTATGTGTGTATCTTAAGTGATAGATTACTTGCTGAGCTACTTCCTTCTCCTGATATGTTTTCCGTACATGCATTATGATTTATGAACACATCAACGATATCGGCTTTAACTGTATTGGAATCTGTTCAGTTTTCTTATTCCAACAGAGTACGGACAAGTGGCTGTTGGTAATTTCAATGCCAAGAGAAGTCAGTCCCTGCTTTTGTGTAGAATGGCTATAGTAGTAGCCACCTCTGACTCGACAAAGCACTGCTGAAGAAACGAACACCAGGTGTGTTGTATTCGACAAAAAACGAGGTGCATATAATTAATTATGAAATTTAAAATCAAAGAATAAGTCATGAACTCCATTCCAAATTCCAATACCCAAAAAGTATTAAAAGGCTAAGATTGAATGTATGGGGGCCTCGATTACATGGACTTTGAATTAGGGTATTATATGATCCTTTTATCCTGTCCTGTGGTATCCAGTGCACCAGTTGCATGTGCATTCACCACAGGGAAGCCTTTATTCGTTGTATCTCCCTGGGTAACTAAGAATAAAAGATGTTATGAACTTGCATGCCTTATACCTATCGAGGATGTATCGTTTTATGTAGGAAGTGGATAATCACCGTTCACCTCTTCAGAGATAACAGCCAATCCTAATGTATCACAGCAGAAAACGAGGTCAAAATATGATCAAATGTGGTCAAAAAGTGCACAATATTAAATATATACACTCAGCTCATCAAACAAGGCATTATATGCAACAAACCCTGCTCTCCATTCATTTACATAACTATATCAGCATGTACAGCATTCCCTTAGGGGCGCAAGGTTATCTATCAGGTGCGCGCATGCTCATGGCACTTAATCCCCTGTTGTTCCAAGCATCGGAAGGGGCAACTGAATGGGAGCACATATGCTGGCTGATATGCAGCCCACAATGAAGAGCTGCTTTCAGTTCTTGATTCTGCTCAACATGAGATACAACAACCTGCAGGATAAGAGATGTTGTGTAAAAGGAGTACAACAGTGACAAAACCTGCCAATATGTGGTCGTCAAAGTGCCATTCGACCAAGAAGATGCGGTGGGTATTACAAAGGCATTACAATATGATATCAGTGATAAATATTACGTTGCCATGGGACAAGTACACACCCAGGAGCAGAAGCAGAGCGCACATGGATGATGACATTGTCAGTGAAGGTTTCACCCTGGGGCAGGTAGCGTGTACGCCTGTGCAAAGTATGCAAAGTGCTAAGTATGACAGAGAAGAATGTTGCTTGGTGACGTTAGAAGGTGCAGTCAAAATGTCATGCGTCTCGCTCACCAGCACGATGAGAGGGAAGAGGAATTTCCAGTAAGGCTTCCTTCCTCTAGTACCCTTTGTCTCCCCATGCAATCCTACAAAGTCACATCTAGTAACTCTTATAGTGCGTTCACAAGAGGAGGCATGAAAGCCGCAGTTGATACTGATTGAGAGGTGCAGAAAACTCCAGAGCCGTGACTGTGCCTGTGGAACCGTTTGTAGCACCTGTATTATACAAAAGCAACATTTTATTAGCTGCTAGAATTAAGGTATGTAAATGAAAGTCCAAGTCAGGACATCAAAACTTTGGAAGCTGGTAATTGTCTAGGAGGGCTTCTCTGCACCCAATGGTATGAGGGAGTTGTTATAGTAACTAAGTTGTCTCAAAGTGTGGATATTTCAGAGTGTGAAGAAGTGTGGTTTAGAGGATTTAAAACTGTATCTCTCAATAATCTAGAGTATATATGAAGTATGAGTACTAGAGTTTGAGATGACGTAAGCCTGACATTAGATACTCAACAACTACCTTCCTGTCAAAAGGAGAGTTATCAATGAGTAAGTGAGAAAAGTTCAATAGAAAGTGCAATACGTAATAAATATAGGCCAGAGGTTTATCACAATCCCCCCTCCTCATAAGAACAACATGTCTGGTGTTCAACTAGGGAAATGAACCATCTTAGGCAACTTAGAAGGAAACTCTCTGACAAAGGTCTTATCTGTGTCAGTAGCCTTGAAGAGTTGCCACTGCTGTGAGGAGGACACGAAGTCCTTGAGGGTATCCGACTTACTTAAATTCCTGAGAGGTTCCCAGGTGTCCTCTTCTTGCTGATGGTATGGCTAAGCCCAGCGGACCTTAAAGAAAAGGCTAGGTACCATTGGTCTAGCACGGCCCTGAGGGTCTGTACAGATCTTTACATCCAGCAGTTTATTGTCTACCTCATAGATGTCCTCTCCATGCACATAGTCCCGGGCATCAGTGATAGGTTGATTAGGTGTTTGGCGCTGAGGGAAGTCGGTGTCATCTGAGTCCATCCATGGTAAGAGGCGTGAGACATGGAAGACTGGGTGAATTCTGGATAGGCTAGCAGGGAGGTTGAGGTTGTAGGCCACAATCTTGGATACTGTGAAGGGGCCTAGGAAGCGAGGGCGGAATTTACTGCTAGGTTATTCAGCAAGTGTGAGCTGATCAGTTGAAAGACGAACTCTGTCACCCACTGAGAATTGCAGCGGTCTGCGATGTTGATCAGATGCTCCTCTTGATCAGCCTTGGCCTGCTCAAGCAAGCGTTGTAGTCACACATGATCTGATGTCTCTGAGGTGTTCTAACATGTCAGAAACTGAGGTTGGGGTGTGAGCAGTTTGTGGTGTATTGATCAAGTCAGGGGGAGCAGTTGGGTGGAATCAAAGTTGATGTAGAATGGAGTGTGTTGAGTGGAGGTGTGAACATGATTGTTATAGGAAACTTCTGCAATTGGCAACCAAGTGGCCCAATCATCATGTAAGGGTGACACATAGTCTCGCAGACTTTGCTCAATGGTGCAGTTTGTCCGCTCTGTCTGGCCATCTGTCTCTGGATGGTTGGCTGTTGACATGTTGAGTTTAGTACCCAGAGATTTGAATAGAGTTTGCCAGAATTCAGCAGTGATCCTCGTGTCTCGGTCAGAGACTAGAATTGAGGGTAAGCCATGCAATCTGAACACTGTTTCATAGAAGATTGTAGCCAGCTGTGGTGAGGTTATGGATGTGTTAGCTCACACAAAGTGGCTCTGCTTGCTGAACATGTCCACAAAGGTGACGATGCAGTCGCAGGTTTTGCCTTCAAATGTTGATGTAGGCAATTTCTGTAATCAGTTCAATGGAGACATGAGACCATGGGCGCTGTGGGACTGCATGTGAATGTAGGAGACCGGGTTGAGCTTGTGTGCTTGGTTTGATCCTTTGGCAGGTAGCACAAGTCTTGATGTACTGCTTAATATGGCATGTCATGTGTGGCCACTAGAACAGTCGTGCAATGGCATTCAGGGCTTTGAGATATCCCTGATGACCTGCTGTTGGTGCATCATGAAACTCATACAGCAGTTTCGTCCTAATAATGGGATCATTGGGGACAGCTACTCTCTAATAATGGGATCATTGGGGACAGCTACTCTCTAATAATGGGATCATTGGGGACAGCTAATCTCTAATAATGGGATCATTGGGGACAGCTACTCTCTAATAATGGGATCATTGGGGACAGCTACTCTCTAATAATGGGATCATTGGGGACAGCTACTCTCTAATAATGGGATCATTGGGGACAGCTACTCTCTCTTGGAAGTACCATAGGGAGTCTCGCTGTTGAAGGTAGCTAGAACGGCGAGGTGAGTTCTCATGTGTATAACAGGGATCATTTTGATATGCAGCACTGATGTCACTGAGGATTGTATCGGGGACAATGACATGTGCTGGTAGGAGTTCAAGAAGTTAGTCTCGGAGAAGCTCAGATGATGAGCTGGTATCATCCTCACTGTTGTGCATTAGGGTGAGGCAGGACAAAGCATCAGTTCTGTTGGACTTCCCCTCCTTGTAGACTATTATGGTCATGTTGGGTTGGCAGTCCGCCAGATCCTCTGCCCAGCGTGCTTGTCTCCCAGAGTGTCCACGCTGTGTGAAAAAATAGCGCAGGTTGTGGTGATCTGTATACAGTGTAAAGTGTTTGCATCCCTGTAGATAGTGGCGAAAGGTTCTGACTTCATGGACCACTGCAAGTAGCTCCTGTTCATGTACTGGATACTTGCGCTCTGCAGGAGAGAGCTTGCGTGATTCAAAAGAGACAGGTTGATGATTTCGTTGAAGGACTGCGCTGATGCCGATGCCTGAAGCGTCAGTGTGCAGCTCAAACTCTGAGTCAGGGCTAGTAATAATGAGGACTGGTGCTGTACAGAGTGCTGCTTTGAGCTGGTAAAAGGCATCAATTGCAGCTGTAGGGATTTCAGCTGGGAATGGTTCTGTTGTTTGCTGTGAGGTCCTTTGGTAAAGGCCAGTCCACTAGTGCGTGCAATTTTTTGAGATCCACTGATAGTCCTAGGGAGGGACTGTCACCATATGCTGGCCATACAAGGCACTAATGGTAGGTGTGACTGGACTATGAGAGTAGCAAAACATGAACTCGTCTTGATCTGGGTAGAGCTTCCTGAATGCAGCCATATCTTTCTCAAGGACGGCATTTCCGCATTGGCTGAGGAGCATGTTGCATTGCCTAACCAAGAACATGAGCATGAGGTATGGCTTGTACAAAGTGAAGATCGAGAAGCCGCTGCTCATGCGATAAAACAATGAGAGCGTTATCTAGAAAGGACTTGAGAAGTAGGGTGAGCTAATGATCCTTCCTTTGTCTTCTGAGTTTCGGATTGCTAGGACATTTTTAACATTTGGCCCAATTGATCCCATTATGCCTTTCAAAGCTCGCATGTTGATGCTGTGATTTATACTGTTTGCGCATGTGAAGAGCTGTTCACATGGGCCGTTATCTTCCTCTGTCCAAATTGAAATTCTGTTAATGTAAAAGCAATTCTGGGCTGATTGCATGATCTGTTTGTATTGGATGACACCCATGTCATTCAACTCCTTGAGAGGGTAAAGGATGAGAAAAAAACCAACTTCAAATAGGCATCTCTAGGTAGAAAACGCAACTCACTTTTTCAGTCTTAAAGCAGTGTCTTAGCTATTAGACATGGCCTTACATAAACCCTACTTTTAAGCAAATTTTGCTTACAAAAGGTTTCAGCTTGTATAACAAACAAGAACTCTCAATCACAATGTTTCTAGCCAGGAGTTGCACAGAGGGGACAGTAGTAACCAGCCAGTATGCCGATGTTGGGAATGGCGCTCCTGAACTGTCATGCTGTAAGAAGAAACAAACAACTCTCATGGAGCAGTGTATCGTACTTGACTCCGAGGGTCGGTATATGGAGAAAAGTTCAGGCGGTGGCCATACTCTGCCACAATCCTCATGAAATTCCAGCTTGTGAGAGTGGGCTTTTAGAGAAGAGGCGGCTAAGAAAGAGCGTGGCCTGCATCCTGCAGAATGCTCAAGATATTGCTTACATGAAAGTGGTGTGTCATGGTCGCCATTTTGTGGATGTGTCGGTGCTGTGCAATAGAGAAGATATGTAGTCTGCAGTCAGCATTATGTCAGAATCTCACCCCTGATCGGCAATCACTACTAGCAGGACCCCTGAGAGGGATTTATCTATGATTTATCTATCATTTAAGGACTGCACAGACAAATGCGGCTGTGGATGTGAAAGTTGGAGGGAGGCACGACTAGCATATCACTGTATTTAAGGGTGTACGTTATAATCTTAAGAGATACTGCTAGAACTCCTGCACATCTCTATTCAGTTAGCCGATATGAACGACGGCATCGCCGCCTCATGATTCTGCATCTGTTTTACGTACACAATCATTCAGTTATCCAATGAATACTTCAAGCAGAAGTAAAACGTATGGATGCTCCGAGGCATACTTGTCTTATCCTCTGAGGTCATCTGAGAGTGAATCTAAAGTACAATCCATGAGTTAAGTCAGCTCAAGGAAGTTTAAATGTCACAGCGTATGACTGAACTGACGTATGTCTGCACTTTATGTGTACCACATTTTGTCGCAGCGTTTGTTTAATTAAATGTATGAAATAAAATAAATAGGTACATGACATTGCTCTGGATCTTGAGGGCTTTGTAACGGAGCCTGACAGATGGCAGATAATGAGGATCATGCATAAGCAGTACATTCAGAAGTGACTGCTGGAGTCGCCGATTTTAGTGCTACGAGAGTAGAACAAACATGAACTAGCACAACAACTTACCTTTATTATACTCCTCATAATCTTAATCCTAATCTGGGCCTTACCTTTATTGGACTTCGTACTCACGACCCTCAATATTATAGTTCGGGTATCGGGTCTCCTGCTTCAGTCGATCATCGACTTTGGGCACCTTGGCTTATTATTAAGATATACTGATTGGGATCAGTTAAATGTCACTAATTGTTAGAAGCCCTCCACAGACAGGTCAGTCTGCTACAGGTGGCAAGTTGCACTCCTAGAAGCAAAGCTGCTAGTGGTGTAGAGCCCCAGCAACCTTGACAGGTTAGTTCGATTGCCTGATCTAAATCCCGCCACCTTACTGGTGAGGTATAATAATGCCTCAGCACCTTACTCTGCTAGCGCAGCGTTACACCGGTGGAGTGTTTGACATAAAAGCTTTGCATTTAACCTGGGCTGATGTGTAAGATATATTTATGGTGCCAGCAGACAGATCTAAAACGCTGAGCATTAATTATGACTGCTATCATGTGAGCACAGTGTCAACGAAATAAAGGTGGAAGGATGGACTATCGATCAATGCATAATGACCATCAAGTCAGGATTTCATCCGAAGAGATGGGGCACTAGGACATTTTTAAGGGTCTCATATAATATGAAAGATGAAATGCTAAATCACATTCACTCCAGTACATGTTAGGAGCTCCAAATTCATAAATATCAGAAAATGAGCACCAAATACAACAGCTCATAATATCTTGGGACATAGAAAACTTCATGTTTTTCACTGAGGCACATCGGTATTCACACAATAGGAGAGGAACAGAATGCTGTGAATGCGATAATCTAATAAGCATGGATTACAACTTGGATGGTGATCAAAAATATGTGCTGGGTTAATCCCTGAATCTGATTTGATGGACTTCTATTCAGACAATCAAAAGACCATAAAACTGCTTACTCAAACATCTCCATCATGAGGGAATAAGCATGGCACCAGGAGTCATATATCACTACTGCAACCGAACTTATAACACACATATAGCATGAATTTGTGGCAACCCACATACATTTTCAGTGGAATATCAGTGGAATATGAGTTAGACTAAGCACATGAATGCATCATGTCGGCCATAACTACTTTTCTAGAGCTCTTATTCTATTTCTGTACTGCTCATAATTCTCCTTGTTGAAGCAACTGCTGAGCAGACATAGATCATCCTGGCCAGCCTGCATATTAAAAGCAGTGACAATCAATGAAGATGTTCACAACAATCGCTCGAAGGCCCTTCAACATTGCCCCTGAGATACTATATGTAACATATACATGCTCCTTGACGACTAATTTGTATACTCAAAAGAAAAATGTTGTATACTTAATTGTTCTGTAAAATAGCAAAATCTATATCTTAGCTGACCTGAAGGACATATTTTATGAGGTCAGGCTACACATTCTTTCAGGGAACACATTGAAATGAAAGATTTTCCATACCTTCTGCAATCGTGCCTGTCTCTTCAACATGTACAACAATGCACCCAAGAGCGCACCACTGGCCACAGCCAGTGGTAGTGGAATCCTCCTATGGTGCCTGTTGACGCCTTTGTCAGGCTTTTGCTGATACTCCAGCCCCAGTAGAACAGAGGATTGTGCTAAGGATGTACTGGAAGTATGACTGCGTGATGGCTCCTTTGTGATAAACTTACCACGGGCTAGCGTGGTGGTACCATCAGGGGAGTGGCTTTTGGATAAAATATTGTGCTGAGGGTATACAGCAACAGCTGAGAGGTGATAATCACTGAGGCTGCAGCTGCTTGCATAATGGAGTGAGGCCTGTGAGGTGGAGGAACTGGGTGCACCTTGTTCAGGGGCAGTAGAGCTGATTAGGAGCTGTTTGGAATCTATATAGTGAAGGTTGGGGGATATGTCTTCAGGTATAGTTTTTGTCTCTAGGGTGTTAGAAGATGGTGCAGGGTTGGTGGCAGCTGGGGTGTTTGGAGAAGATGTTGCTCTGTGTGGAGAATGTGTTTCGTCGGAGAACAGGGATCGTGCTACTGGAGGTGCCTGGGATAGCATGTGCGAGTTAAGGAATTAAGTGTGGAAGACCATGCTTGCCATGCTACAATCATTGCATGTTGTCAGTGACATGAGTTTTTTCAGAGGCCATTGTAATTTAGAAATAGAGGCAGAGTTTAATGCATGAGTGCAGGAAAAGGACGAGGAAAGGGAAGTAACATAGAGGGCAAAGACTGTTTGAAGGAGGAAATTAATGGCCAAGTGTCAAAACTCAGAATTCATACAAGCTGTATATAACTTACACTGTGTAGTGTCCACATGCTGATCACACATGCTGATCACACATGAAACTCAACGTCGATGTCTCCGTATGTTACTTACCCTAAGCCAAACTTTCTGGGGTGAGGCAGGTGCTTTGGCTCACTGTCTTACTACTCATACCTGCACATGCTCTCCTGCTGCTGCAACAATGACTGCTTTCTCCCGGGCTTCTCGAGTTACAATGGCATAGGAAGGTGTCATAGGGCGGTTGGCCTCAGCTACAGCAAATCTCATCAAAAGACTCCATATTTATTGAATTGTAAGCATAACAGTGACTAAGATTCCAATGCTATATGGCTCATTACATAGGCATGTATGAAAAAGAGTTACAGTATTGACAACAGACAATGAAGAGTAAGCATCCATTTGAAGCTCTGGAGTGTGGATCAGTACCAACATCAAAGAGCCATGGCTAAGAGGACGGACTAATTACAACTCATGCTAGCCAGGAGTGGAATCTGCCGCGCGGGGCTGCCTCGCCTCACTGGCATGATGCAATTCCTTAAGCTTCATCATAATAAAGTTAAAAAGGTCATATCAGCCCACACCTGACAGGTATCGCAGCACGCAGCAGAGCTGTGCCCCAATAGACTGGTTGAAAGCATGAAGGTCTAGCCATTGCACAACAGTGCCTTTGTTAATCAAAGACAGCACTCGAATCTCAGCGGACCCAACAACTAGGTCCCCCCTGGTGCCAAGCTGCAGCAATTCAACCTGAGCAGTGTCAACGCTTAGATAACATAGCTTGCTTCTTTCCGTCGATATTAGTTCAAGAGAATCATCGCAGCTTACTCTGAGGACAGCAAATTCTGGCACCGGGACGGATAGGCGGACGTCCTTCAGGAACTTAGGTGTTATATTTTTGAAGCAAGTATCTGTCTTAACCTGTTCATAGATGAAGATCCAGTAAATCAACTCCACGACACAGAGCCCACCTCATGGGCAAGGCATACCTCATTGTGCCCGAGCCTCAATTTAACATAAAAGCTAAGTTCAGAAGTTGTATCGGCAGCCAGCACGTTCCTTGCCTCTACGAGGTTTGTGGGACTAATGAGAAACCAATTCTTACAAATCATTCAGCGGAGATACATTACCAATAACCGAGCAACAAAGTTTGCCCCCCGACATTTAGCTTCTAAAATTTACGCAAAAATGCTGTCGATAAAAAATAAGTTGCGACTTATCAGATTGAATAAGGGAAATTATTTTTCACGGCAGTCAAAATAGTGTCGATGAAACATTCATTGAAATGTGCAAGGGTGACCCAATTCCATACCTACTTGTATACCGTATTCTCATGGGATGCCACAATTTTCATCAAGCAGTGACTGGTCGCATTAGCCATTAGTACTATTCACTATAATTTATAAACTGTATACATGAAACGCATCCCAAGTAGGTGTTTCATCCACACTTTCTGTCAAAATTGAGTCTCACGACTACGGCTTCTCCTTCTTACTTGAAAGTCAGATTGATGTTGTTTTATCTCTTTTAGTGCTAGGTAAGAGCGTACCCCTGTTGCGCGAAAATCAGCATAACCTGACTGAAATTTACTTCGTTTCAAATTTTGCATTTTGGTTACATACAATATGAGAAGAACAACATTTTCTGATGCATTTTTATTACGTTCGAGACTTCTGACCGCAACTTGTAATCGTGAGAATTAGGTACTGCCATCACATTTGTGTAGATAAGTTGCACTTACTATGATGTATGAATCAGAAATCTAAGCTATTTGCAAAAACTATGCTGCCTAGGTGAGCAAAGAGTATGAGCTCAACTTCATGTGTTGGTCACAAACAGCTGTGCTCCCGGCATGTATACCCTCCAGATCTCTAACGACCAAATTTTCTTGTCTACAGGAACAGGAAGAGAAGCATTCATTGGCAGGCAACTAAGAAGAACGTCCCTCTTTCTGGCCTCATCAACACCCAGACACTGACGCTTGACTCTGCATTGTCAGAGCGTGATAATCTTCAGTCCACCGCCAAGCACTTCCAAGGTTTTAGCCATAATCGCTCACCAATGTACACTCGATCACCAGATGGAAATGGTGATGCCACAGATGCAGGTGCAAGTCCCTCTTGTCCTGGGTCTTCGTCCCATCAAAATACAGTTGGTACAACAGGACTGCATAATGGTGCATACAGCGTGAGCATGAATGCACCCATTCATCTTTCTAATGTACAGTCCCTGACGTCCAGGCCATTGGGCATTCATGAGCAAGTTTCCTGTAAATCCCCTACATCAGCGGGAGGTTCTAGAAACATCCCTGGAAATCAAGCTTGCTTAGCGTACGCTGGGTTCAAGGGGCATATTTCAGTATCGGATTGCCCTAACCAGGCAGGCCCAGGTTTTGACAGACTCAAGCCAATCAAACAGCGATACAGGTCCACAGCTAGCCTGCATGTGCCTGAGATTCCTAGAAATTCACAACCCCAACACGGCAGGCTAACCTCCAAACACACCACTGGAGTTCCCCCTGCCTTTGAGCAGTCTAGGAGGCCTCCTGTTATGAAAGAGCCACATTTTTATAAACTACTTCAGCAGGAGCAGCTGCTACCTTCCACCCAGGTCCAAGATATGGTAGGAATGCACCTGAGACCAGGACCTTCGTCCCTAGACAAGCCCATGATCAGAGGCAGTGAACCAGAGCAGAAGTATGAAAGAAAAGAGGAAGGAAGCAGCAATGGAAAATCTGAACTTTATTTTGTACAGTCATTTAAGCAACCCAGATCCTCAGCTGCACCAATCCCTGTGTCAGGTGTCATCAAGTCAGAAGCAGTACAAGTCACTGATTCATACCATGCTGCTGATACTGCGCACCAGGCATTGTTGACTGGTTTTGTCTCTGGATCATTCAGAGTGGATGAGGCTAAGGATGCAGGTGTTGTGCTTGCCCCTCAGTTCTTATCTAGTACTGTCATGTTGTCCTGGTCATCAGGTATTGATGTGGTGGTGCCTACCAGCACTTCACCTGCAGTGAAGGCTTTCTGGGGCACCCTGGCTTCCCTAGGCATGGCAGTTCAGGTACCAGGTGTCCTAGTAAAGGAAGATTGTGATGACCTTCTTTTTTCACAAGAGTTTAAACTACTGCTGTGTTTACTGAGTAGGTTGTGCAAGGGGACCCAATCAGCTTACGGACACGAAGTCAAGTTGGAGATCAGGCGACTCAAGGAGGGCGGAGATCGTCCTGTAGGGATAAGAATACAAAATTGCAGGTGAAGAGAGAGGAGCATATGCATAATGCTCAACACACAAAGCTGAAGGCATCGCCCCCGCCAACAGTCAGGAGCAAGGGAAGGCAGGCACAGCAGCATACAGCACAAAAGGTGACTTAAGGTTAATCTGTTTATATTATGGGCAGACTATTGTTTGGAAGCCTTGAAGATACTTTTTAAATGGCATGTTTGCTAGCCCTGCGAGCACAAGCTACAGCTGTTGTGCAGAGATCTTTGTGCATTAGGGTGCATGAGCTTTAAGGATAATCTTCAAGCTAGGGTTCATGGCATGGTGCTGAAGCATTTATCTGCGCACATCATTGGCAGTATTTACCTTGTATGAAATATGCTTTCAAGGCATGCATGACTGGAGGAGTCAAGGACATATGTAGAATTGTGAGAGTTTAACTGACGTATGTGACGCCTTGGTTCAATAGCAAGTTAGGACAATGATTGAGAGAACATTACAGAATAAAGTGAAACAGGGTGTTAGAATGAAGGATATATAATACAGAATAAAAGGGCACAGATTGGATCAGGGTTCATGAGTTGTACCTCCCTGGTTTCTTATGTGTTTGCCTCAGGGTGACAAGACAGTAGAGAAAGAGGAGAAAAGAAACAAATGGAAGCAGCTGCTGAAGAGAGTTAAGGCCCAGGTGCAAAGGATAAAGCAAGAGGAGCATGCTATTGGAGTATTTAGTGCAGATGGTTGGAGAGGGTCCAGGTGAGGAGATCACTATGTTGAGATCAAAAGCTGTGGACCATACTACTAACTACGTCACTTTGCCACCTCTGTTGCACATGCTGCAGCCGAGAAAAAGTCCGCCTTACAGATGAGCTGCAGAGAGCGGAAGTAGCGTTAGGTCGTGCAAAAGAAACCATTCGGGAATGTGTTCGGGTTTGTGACGAGGACAATGCTGGTCAGAGGGTGATTCCAGAGGATGCATTTGACGAGGAGGGAGAGGTGGATGCAGGAGAAATTTTGTGCTCTGTCTGTGATGATTTGAATAGTTATGATGTGAGTAACAGGATTAAAGTTGCAGTTACCTGCAGTACAGGAATGGTAGTGCCCTTTAGAGTATAAATATCACTCCTAGATTATAGAAGAGCTGAAGAAAGCTGGGCCTTCACTAGTGGTTCATGCTGCTCTGCATGTCTTAAGGGCTTGTTGAAGGTACAGATAAGTACCTAGAACCATAAACAATAAGGGTCAGTTGCTAAACAGATGCCATCAGGATGCAGTGACTTCTGTTTCGGCCAATGCTCTTTCATTTACAGGTGCCAGATTTCCTCAGCTATGACAAAGATGTTGGATGCATTGATGTCGCTTGTGTCTTATTAGAAACATTTTGGCTGTAAAGTCCAGGAGGTCACACTGCATTACTTCAAAAATTATGACTTGCTATGCTTGTAGGACAATGACATAATCATGTGTGACGGGTGTTGTAATCGGGCCTTCCATGAGCAGTGCTGCAACCCTGTAGTGCGGATTGCAGACCTTGCTGGGGATGAGGGATGGCTGTGTGCTTCTTGCGATTGTAAGGTATGGAGATAGAGGGTGAGGAACAGGTAAGACAACACAAGGCATGAAGAAGCAGGGACTCTGAGTGAGCTAGACTTTAGGCTCTAATGATTGTATTCTTGGCAGCAGTGTGAGGGAAAGGTATACTTTCATTTCAATTGAGAAAGACTCAAAAAAGGAGAGGATAAGAAGGTGGATGGGAGTAGCAACCATGCTGACTAAGGGTTCAGAGTTTTTTGAAGTAGGAAAGATGCTTTCAGTGCCATGTCATGATTTAGCCATGTCAGCATGTGGCATCCTCTGATGTGTGGTCTTGTAAAAATTTATCACGTAACAATGTGTTGACATCTCTCTTTATTTCAAGTAGTCCCAATTTGTACTGAGGACATGGGAGCATGCTGTGCCATGTGACTTAAAAGACGTAGCCCTCTGCATGGAAAAAGCATTGTCTTATCCCCTTATCCTATTTCTTGCTGCAATCGCCCAGGTGGACATCTTAAATTTATTGAACGATGAGTTTGGGTGCGAGTACGAAGTTGACACCCCCTGGACGGATGTCCTTGTGGGTGTCTCAACTCAGCAATTACCGTCCCCACAAGGTATAGAAGCAAGCAGGAAAAACCCTTGATCCTACAAATGGTTTGAGCACCAACTATGACTTGTTTGAGATAAGTAGAAGGCTTGAATGCATGGACATGAGGGAAGGGAAATAAGAGATGATTGTCTGCTGCGCCACTGCGTTGCGCTTAAGTGATTGCTGTGTTATTGTATTCAGCACATAGAGATGGTGGTGGAGAGATTGATGAGCGTCCAGAGAGAAGAGGAGACGATCGGACAACCCTGATGGATGCAGAATGGCCTTCAGAGGAAGATGATGATGATTTCTCTCTTGAGGGACAGAGGTCAAGTGCCAAAAAATCTCTGGACCGTGAATGTAGCAGCACTGAGCAGGTCTCAGGTAAGAGAGATCCCAAAAGGTCTCTGACACAAGGAATAGGACACATGGCATGGATGGTAAGATTCATGTCAGTAAGAAAGTTTTATTATAACTAAATCATGTGATAGTGATGACAATGTGACAGAATCTTGGGCTGACATTTTGACTCTTGGCAGAGCACTGAAAAATGTAAGGCCCTTCATATGATCTAACATATGATCAGGATATCTAAAAGTGCAGGCATTTCAGACTAAAGCTAACATAAAAAGTAGATAAATTTTATGTAACAGAACGGTCAAAAGTTGCCCATAATTGCCCTGTATGTAGACACAGCCTATTCAAGTAGCCTGCAGGTATCATCATTTAATTACGAAACATCTTAGAGCCCACATGTTTTTACCTGTGGCCTTAAATCTATGAGCCTTGCATGCAGCTTTAATGGTCTGCGGGCATTAAATATGCCAGATGCTGCATTATTGTGATATCTTAAAGAATACCACTTTCATCTTTTAATCAATCAAAATTGCTTACATAAAATTTGCATGCTTTCACATGCTTAACCTGTTTCCTCCTCTCATGAAAGCGCTGTTCTGATTATAAACCAGCATTTAAGCCCTGGTACATGCCTTGTAGGGATAATTAAGTCTGGTTCGGACTGTAGTGCCTCTTCAGCCAGTGCAAGCAGCAGCATAGACAGTGACTGCAGTGGGGAGAGTGATGCTGGCTGCTCCAACATTTTATCCAGCTTGAGTCAAGGAGATGATAGTGTAGAGAAGCTTGGCTCCATGTCTACAGCTGGAAGAAAGTGTACAGATGCTTGTGCAACCGATAAAGCTGTAAAGACTTCGTGGCATGGCATCCAGTGGACTAAAGGTGCTCCTGAGAGGGTGGGGCAAAGTAAGGGTGCAGATTTAGGAGTGTCTACTGGCACATGTGGAGTGATCATCTACAAGGATACAAAAGAGGAGGAAGAGGTACAGGAAAATCTCATTGTTCATCAAAAGCGTCGGAGAGCCCCTGTGGACTACGTGGCTATGTATAGTATTATGTTTGCAGGCGTTCCTGAGGATGTTGAAGATGAGGAGGTGGTAGTTGACCTTGACCAGGTAGAAACCAGCCCATAGTTTGAGAACATCCAAACAAATTTTGAGATGGAACGCTGTTGAGCTTCTTCAAGCAAAACTCGGCATATAGACAGTCACTGTGCTCTGATTTTAGTCTTTATATCTGCATCCAAACTTTTCAAAAGTTTGAGAAGTAAATTAGCACAAGGTTGGATTTCTTCTGTGTTTCATCGTACCGGGGTTTGTACGTCTCCTCAATAAACAAAACACTCGACAAGGATCAATGTGTTCTGAGCCGAAATTTTATCGTGGTCATATAGCTGTTAGGGGCTGGACTTTGGTTCGTTGTGCCGCTGCCCCAGGTCAGACTTTCTTCCAGCATTAAAAGGATTACATGTCGAAAATATTTGATAATTGAATAGGCTGATTGAAATCAGCATGAGCACCGCAGTTGGACAAAAGACAGGGGAACCCCTAACACAGGTATCTGTTTTTCATAATTGTAGATATTTATACTGAATTAAGAAATGTATTCTTTGGATTCGGCTTCCTTAACCCTTTCTGTCCATTCGTTTCAGATGATGAAAGAATTGAACCTTAAGGATGGAGACAGTCAGCCTGGTACATCAGAGGTATTTTCATTCCAAGAAATCTGCTCTCTAGCAACGAGGTTGATAACATGTCCACGATTGTAGGATGCTGTTAATCGGATTCTTGATGGGGATGCTAAGATTACCGGTCAAATTCTGCATACGACATCTGGGTCAGGATTTACTAAGCAGACGTTCAGCTATTCAACTGATCGCATTGTCGGGAATGGCAGCTTTGGAGTAGTTTTTCAAGCTACATGCTTGGAGACCGGGGAGACGGTACCGCTACAATTTCTTTAAGTGATCTGTCTCTACATTGCTAAAATTCTTGTTGGTTTGCAGGTCGCAATTAAGAAAGTGCTTCAAGACAAAAGATTCAAGAACCGAGAGTTGCAGATAATGAAAATGATTGATCATCCCAATGTGGTGAAGCTGAAACACAGTTTTTATTCTCACACGGTAAGCACTCCTGGACTCGCTAAGCCTCCTCATCCAAGCATGAATATTGACATCAAAAATTGTCTTGCGCAGGAGAAAGATGAAACTTACTTGCACCTAGTGTTGGAGTTCGTGCCCGATACAGTGTACAGAATCGGAAAGCACTACGCAAAGAACAACCAGAGGATGCCCAATATTTTTGTTAAGCTCTATGCTTATCAGATGTGTCGCAGCTTGCTCTGCATACACAAACAAGGCATATGTCATCGAGATATCAAACCTCAGAACTTGCTTGTGAACACAGAGTCTCATCAGCTTAAACTCTGTGACTTTGGCAGTGCCAAAGTGCTTGTAAAGGGCGAGCCCAACATCTCTTACATATGTTCCAGGTATTATCGTGCACCTGAGCTCATTTTTGGAGCCACAGATTACAATGCAGCAATCGATGTGTGGTCTGTGGGATGTGTGATGGCTGAGCTACTTCTTGGGCAGCCATTGTTCCCTGGGGAGAGTGGGGTGGACCAGCTGGTAGAGATCATCAAAGTTCTGGGCACACCCACAAGGGAAGAAATCTACATGATGAACCCAAACTATACTGAGTTCAAGTTCCCGCAGATCAAAGCGCATCCCTGGACCAAGGTTTTCAGTAAACGGATGCCTCCAGACGCTGTTGACTTGGTGAGTTCACACACATGAACACCTACTGCATTTGGGCTGAGGCCCTAGGCATGTGTTGTGATGCAGATATGTGTCATTCGCGTGAAAGCATTGCACTGCGCTCGATACAATGCAGAACCTGCCATTGCTCACTCCTGAACTTTGCATGATGCAAACAGATTTCCAAGCTCCTCCAGTACACTCCATCTAAGCGACTTATACCTGCTCAAGCCATGACACATCCCTTCTTTGATGAGCTTCGAGAGCCCACATCCAGGCTACCTAATGGTCAGTAAATGGTACTGGAGCCCAGGACAATTTTTATAAATTCTGCATGGCCTCTTGCATACAATATCTCGTGCAATAAGGCTGAAAGACGAGACTACTGTTTTGCTCAGGAGGCCTAAGTAAGGGGCGCTTGATGTTTTGAATGATCCCAATCATGAATCAGAATGTATGACCTCCATCCTGGGTGCAGGCAAACCGCTTCCTCCTCTATTCAACTGGTTACCAGGAGAATTAGACGATGTACCTGCAGACGTCCAGAAAAAGCTTCAGCCAAAAGTGGTGTGAGGCTGCAGATGATACTGGCGCCCAGGACAACTGTTTGTTGTGTTATTACATATCCTGGAATCAAGTTGGGTTCATGCAGTAGCCAGGATTAGTAGGGCGGTTCATGCTCTCTGCTTGTTTGTTGGCATAGGCATATCAGTAAATGTCGGGATGGCGGTTCGCAACCTTCTCTAACAAGTAATGTTGGTGAGTTAGTGATCAATTTTATGACAGATCTTGACCCTCCATCTCCCTCCCTTGACTTACATCAACTCTGCACAAGCATCTGCGCATTATGATTATTAGTTGGAAAAGCTTGGTGTTTATCTCGATGATAAGATGAAAATAAAATTTAACCTGTGACTTTTTAGCCTCATTGTAATCGAAGACTCGACCTCATTGCAACTATTAGTTACAATTTTCTTTAATTAAAGAATTAACAGATATTATTAAATTACGAACATCTAACGTGCTGTGATGCCGGGACACTTAGATATCGCAAGCTCTCTGCTGCATCACAGCATCTCTACACTACAATGCCAATGAAGCCCCTACAGATCTATCTTTTTTTAATTTGTTAAATAACAACATCACATCTGACAGGCTGTTGACAACTTTGTCTGCATGTGCTTTTAAATGCTCCTGAGAGAAAGAGGTGGTCACCGCAATTGTTAAGGCTCCTGCAGCCCGAGCCCCAATCAAACCTACAAGGAAATGTGACAGGCAGCTAAATAGGTTATAACAAAGGCAGTTCAACCAGAGCCCAGAGAATGAGACCACCATCATGTCCCTTTTAGATAAAAAAAACTTCATGAAAATTCAGAAAGACCAACTCGTGCTCAAAACTGTGATGAGGCTCAGAGCTGCAACCAAGGGCTATGGAACTCTGCTACAGTAATAGCAACTTCTTTGTCCTCACTCTCCACCCTGACTGAAAACGATCCTTACCATTCACTGTATCCTCTACAACAATAACTTTTGATGGATCGGTGCAGCCCAGTCTCTTAATGGCCTCTGAGAATACATCAGGAGCTGGTTTCCCCTTGCAAAGCAGACATGTCAATGTGAAGAGGTGTCAGACGTTAATAATTGTGAAGGTCACTGTCATGAGGAGCCATAGAGTGCACACTGCCATGAATAAATAGGGCAACCATGTAATGTCTTAAAATATCACATTTTAACAGTAAACATTAATGATGGAGATAAGATCAGCCTGATAGAAGTCGAAGGGGTTGTCATGACAAATACCCTACTTTGGCCACTTCTGTTGTGCTGACAATGAAGTGATCATCACTCAGTAGCTCCCTTAGCCCACTTTGCTTGAGGTTCCACCTGATCTTTTCAGGTGTGCCAGAAGATGCCAAAGCAATTCCCCAGCCAAGCTCTCGGACCAGGCTAATCAAATCCCTAGGAAAGTGGTATGGAGTAATGAAGTAATGGGATTTTTACTTGTGAATTAGAAGGGCAGAAGAAAATTGAGCAACTCTTTAGCTTAATGAATAACTGAGGGGATGCCACTTCTCGAAAAAGGATTCTTCAGAAGAAGACTCGGTGATGGTGAGGAATATAAGGGATAGGTTTTTCATAGTAGAAGAGGAGTGTGTAGTAACTTACTTAGCACAATCGAATGCTTGAATGCCCTTTGCTGTCAATTCTTTGTATATACCTTCCTTGGCAAGAGACACCTTCAAAACAATGTCTGTGATATGTACCCAATCTGTCCTGTAGGTCAAGACAGCATGCTGACACAATCTTCGAGTTTCTGCTCAGTGTGGAAGGAAAGAGAGAGTCTCCCTAAATGAATGCAAGGGCCCTGCGCTGTAACAGAGCTCCTCCTCTACTACTGATAAGTTCATTAGAAGACAGGGGCAGGGTAGAGTACGATCACGGTTGGCCGGTCTCCTTCATAGCCACTGGAGGAGCTGTGCTGATACTTTGAAGGCACAGCAATCTAAATTAGGTGAAATCTTACCTAGAACAAACCTCCTTGTAGTATTGAATGCATGAACGCACATCCATTCCAAACACTGGGTAAAAGTCCTGTAGATGGGAAAAAAGAGAGCAGGCTTTTCATAGCAGAGAAGTCGCACAGTAGAGGATGAAGGGTGAATGCATGATCTTGATAAACAACCATGACAAGCAGACACTGCAGCTGATCTATAAATTGAAACTGTACCTCAAAAATATAAAACCCCTCAGCCTCTTGCATTCCATATAAACATTCAAACATTTGAGAACATAAAGAAGCATATATGGCATACATAAACAGGATAGCTGCCATTCCTCTACCTGACTCTCACTTGTGGGAAAGAGTGTGGAATTTCCACACCTGTGACCATCAGTATGGCCAGTCTCAGGGCCTCACAGCTGTAGCACTCAGAGTCCACTAGTACACCATCCACATCGAAGACCAGGCCAGAGAATGCCAACTGTGTCCATCTCAGGTCATCAGTGTGCACGTGTTCAGCACTTGGCAATAACTTTAATCCTAAGGCAGTGTTGCACACTCTGTTGGGATCTACTGCTGTGGAAGCCTGATAGTGCTCATGAGCCATCAGTGCATGAGCTGCAGCACCATCTGCTGCTGCTTTTGTATTGCCTAGGTCAGATGCAGGGGTGCAACTTCTTCTTTCCTGGGAAGTAGGCACCACATAAGCTGAGGAAGAGGATGAGAGTTGAGGGTTAAGTAGATTACTTTCATGTGAGTGCTTTTCCGCAGACGAGGACACTGGCTCAATCACGCATTCTTCAGTGCTGCTAATGGAACTTTCAGCTATAATGCATGGATCATTATGTGTACTAGTGCTGCTTGCTGACACGAGATTACGGCCATGGGCCGGCTGCATGCCTCTTGTTGTTGGGATGATGATGTCCATTTTGGATACATGCAGCTGGAACGCGGGAGTGACCCATTTACCTTGTTCATTGCTAATACCTGGACATGATCAAAAGAACAGACAGGAAAGTTAGGAGCCTGATTGGTGCAGAGGGTGGAGCACAGATGTATTCTGAAAGTGGACTCGAATAATCATAGGCAAGACCATGGCTTTTATATTACCTTCATGTTTATGACTACAAGTTGAATTATAGCTCTACAAAATTGGGCCTTAAATTGCCTTAATACCTCAAGTCTTGCTTTAGATCACAAAGTATCACGTCGATTAGGCTGCTATTCTACAACAGATCTATAGAATTTTTGCAGATGCTGATCTATACATGGAAGCAAGGAATGAGATGAAAATCACCATATATCGCCGATGAGTAGTGTAAAGTTGAAGTCATGGTAAATATGAAACTTCATTTCCAACCACAAACAGCTATGATCAAGCAGATTGTAAAGAATTTCTGTAAGACAATACTTGTATTAAGAGTGTCAGCCTGGATTTTAGTCCAGAGATTTATCAATGTACAAGGACGGAGGCATGACCCTAACCTGACCAATTAAATGACCCAAGACGATTGCTGCAGTTGTCCCCAGGGCAGTATAGCTTCCCGCAAACCTCCCCCATCACCATAGGTCCCATCCACACTATGGGTTCAACAAAGATGGAGGTCTGCTTCAGTAGTGAGGCATCCCCTACTGCCTCTGACACTTTCTGTCCTGTGGCAATAGCCTCTGCATGCAGAGACGCACTTTTATCAGGAGCAGAGAAGAGTAGAAGTTGCGGAGGGGCTGGAGGAGAGTCTGCTGGAGCGACACCCTTGTTACGAAGAGCCTTCCAGAAACCCCGAAACAAGCGGTGGCCGTTGGCTGCAGCCACTGGAACCAAGTTACGCTCAGTACACAAAGCAGTACGACACTTCCGGCAGCGGTACAAAATCTTCTGAGTCAGTACCAGACAGAGGGAGAGAAATGGAGGAATGCTTAAATGAATGAGTTAAACAAGGATGAGAAAAGTGCAGATGTAGTAAGAGGATATTGTGAGAACATTGCCTATGGGTGTGATGAGCAAATTAAATCATGTTTGGGCCTTTTTGATGTGGTTTGGAGTCTTGTGGGACCTTATAGAGTTGTTACATGAAGAAGCTTTATGGGTATGATTTGGTCCAGACAACCTTCAGTTATTACATGCACACCTCAAGTCTACTTAATCTGAGTTCTTGAGCCTCGCATATCCTTTTGCAGTGGGCAGTTCGGTTTTAAATGCTGAGAGGTCATGATCAACGGAAAGAACTACGTAGGGAGTATCTTCTGAGATCTCTGAAGACATAGAACAGCTTGATGGACATTATATGTTTGTAAACATTCAAATTAAAGGTTACAGTTTCACCTTGGACTGATGGGCTTCAGCATCTGTCAGGGTGGACGCAAAGGTGCCACCATCCACCCACCCCTCTTCCTCCCACTTTCTGCCAACCTGAAGAATTTAGATGCATATTTCTCCCAATCTGAGGCATAAAGACAAGAATACTCATCTTTTCCTCAAGAAAGCTTTAGCCCTTTAACGTCATCACAGGTGTCTTTACACATGCATTATATCATATGAATCAGTTTCACGTGTCCTAATTGCCTCTCCTGATTTCAATAATAGTGCAGGTCTCCACTCAGGCCTAGTATATGCACCTGGTCTAGTTTCCAAAGCCGGTACACGGGATGATCCTCATCAAGTCTGCACCTCATGTCTTGGAACAACAAAAGCTGGGCCCAATACCCTTCATTTGGCTCAGCAAGTGAATGTATGGCCTTCACCTTCTGTAATGCCTGTACAATATCAATCATATGTAAAATTACAAACTTGTAAGGCATAAGCCATATAACGCAACCATGCAACACTTTACTACATGATTAGCAAACATTTGACATAATTTGGAAGCTTCAGCTGCAATAATTCTGCGTACCTTTAAATTTGTACAGTTCTCAGCAGAATTTACTGACTTCACTGCAATAAGAAGGGCAAAGTTAAAATCAAAGTACCTGCTCAGCTGTCATGCTCTTGCTCCACATCAGGTAGGCCAGCAAGATTGCTACTGATCTGGATCGCCCAGCTTGGCAATGCACTAGGACACGTCCTCCTGGCTCAAGCATGCCTTCTTGTATGAACGCCAGTGCAGTGGGTAGGTATGGTAGCAGGCCATCTCCTTCACTATCCACAAGGGGTATCTGAAGATGTTTACTGTTGCCCAGATTGCTGGTGACCTCAAAATTTACAGCACTCTGCAAGTCATGGTTCAAATAGATGAGTGTCTGAGTAGTATTGGAAGCAGTAGAGCTCAAAAGCTGCGATCGCGGTCGCAGATGTTAACCAGTGCAGACAGAGGCTGAGGTTGAGCTCATTGTGAGTAGCACATCAATAACACGTTTTCACTGATTTGTCAGGCTTACCAGTACATGGGTTATTCCAAGCAAAGAAATCTGACCAAGGCTGCGCAGGCTACCTATAAACAATCCTGCAAGCTCATGAATCGCAAAGTTAAATCTTAAAAATTCATATGATATATGCTTCTTTTGGCTTACCTTCAATGATCTCATGGTAACATACATCACCCATCGTAAGTGATAATGTTTAGGCGCTCTTGCTTTTATTGCTTATGTTGGTACACCTAAGTGTGGGATTGCTGATAGGTAGTCACAATGACTTACAAGCTCCAGCTCAAAATGATTTCTTCTCCTCCCTTGCGTGGTCGCATCGTCAGCCGCCCATCTAGGTACGTGTTGTTTACAGCTGAACAATTCTACTTTCTTGATTCAAATCTCATCATCTGCTTGTTATAAGCAGAAATGTCTTAAATTTGCGATGTGCATTCGCCTCAACCACTGCGGCTCCCGTCTTGCCTCAGCCCTTCTTCGATCCAGCTGTTCCTAGCTTGGACTCAGAGGTCTCAACGTCGGAGGCAGCACTAGCTTTCAGGAGGAAAGCACGCCAGTCGTACACTGCTCCGAGCATAAGGGATAGCGGGACATTGCGACCAGGACCTGAATGGTATCCAGCGTGGATGAAATATCGAAGAAGAGAGTCAAATTATGTATTTTGGCAAGAGAAGTTTAGTAGATGCTCCATAGACATTCCAGGTACATGATTGATCTAGAAATTTGTATCAATGAAACCTTGGAGCAGTCAGTCTGGCACTGTCATATGCGCCCAATGCAACTTCATAGTAAAACTTTTGAATTCTGGCGTATGTGTTAACATCAGCAATAAATCATATAACCTATTCATGCAGATGTGGAGAAGCGTTGGACCCTCTTCTCGACAGTATGGTTCATATTGATGGAGTTTAAGTTCCTCTTCATTCCTCCAGCCTTGAGATTCTTATGTTTTTTGGCTGCCAGGGCTATCATGACCCATATTTACGCAGCGCACAAGGCCTTCATACTGTGGCGTAAGTTATGACCTCTAGATGTGATGTGTGACCCCATGTGTGAATAGGACTAGATTCTTGGACATTTGAAGTATTTTTTGCTGCCTTGAACTTTCTGCTTGTGTCCAATCTTTACTGGGCAGCTGACCCTCTTTCTTCTATGCATCTTTATGTACCTGTAAGCTTGCATGGCCCTCCTCATTGTTTATTCGCTTAGAGTGCAAAATGGAAGCGTACCTTGCGTTTTGGAGCACTGATGGAAAGATTGGGGCCTTTTCTAAATCCATGGCTCTAAGGCGTTTACACTGGAAAAACTGCATCCTAGGGGAAGCATTATATCTCATCAACATCCTCAAGGTAGATTTCTGCATATCGATCACTAGTGATGTTTGGGAGAGGCCATGCTCCTCCAAAGATGTCTCTTTTTGCAAATGATTGTATCTTTCATTTCTCTGGCATTAATTGTAAAATCTTGATGTACTGCAGACTGGTCGTGTGCACCTTCTTCCACCTGTAAAGAGGCCTTCTAGGAGGCCTACATTCTTCTTTCTGTTTTAAAGAGGGATTGAGAACATTAAATTAAGATATTTCTCAAAGAGGAACTGAGCTTTTTACTAGCCAGGATACTCATTATGTCAGTTAATATATTCTGAGTTTCGACGGTTTTTAGTACCGGGCAAATGTTTGTAGGAGCGCGTTTCGATGTAATGTCAGGTGTAATTTTTCGCGCCCACACTAATTCGCACTTGCATCAAACCGGCTGACGAGAGTATGCAAAAATCGGTAAAATTCTGTTACACCTGGATCCGAAAGTTGTCGAGCTTAGCTTCTTTGCACAAGAAGTCACTCTTAAAAATGGCAGGCCTGTTGTCAATATTATCCGATGTTTGTGACAAATCAATCACACGCTCTGTGCGATACTTTGGTGCATACGACTTACCTTCTAGACTTCAAGTGGTAATTACACTACTCATATCACCTTATTATTGACAAGAGCATACCTATTCAGTGCAAGATCTTGTCCTTGCAATTCACAGGGCACTTCCTGTTGTGAACAAATAGCCAGAATTACAACCCAAGTATGAGTGAAAAATTCAATGATCAATGATCAATTGCTACCATGATGATAGTCTAGTTGGATCACGTGCCCTAAAAAATCTAACAATCTTGTATAATCAGCATTCCATCCTATTCTTTACAGACGCAAGTTCAATAGCTGGGCAACCTGATCATATGAATAATATGATGGTGCCCTGTTAGGATATTGTAAGGTTCATATTAGGGTATATGTTCCTTTTATTCTATCCTGTGGTATGCAGTGCACCAGTTGCATGTGCATTCACCACAGGTAAGCATTTATTCGTTGTATCCCCTATCTTAGACTAAGAGATGTAACCAGTTGCATGTGCATTCACCTCAGAATCATAGGTTATGGGCCTCCGAGCGCTCGTGCGTTCTACTCTGGAGGTGCGATGTGTGTGTAGCTGGTCACTGGGTTGAGTCGAGGATCGACGTCTCATTTTGGAGTTTTGATCTGAGTAAAGTCGGCAGGGAGAATGAAGAGCTGCGAGAGATTGCACGTGACAGGAGAGGATTTAAATTGAAGAGAAGTGATATTAGTATGAAACGGGATTAGCATCACTGGACCTGTGAGGTGTAAGACGTGACGCAGGTAGTTAGACCTGGACAGTTCTCTTACAGCAGGTAGTTAAACGCAGCAGATTGCATAAATCAAGGTTCCTAAGATCGGTTTAAAGCCAATTGAGATGACCTCGTCCGTGTACACGTGAATCTTCTCAGTAGTTGAACCGAACCAATGAGCTATGGTGACCTCATTGTTAGATTTCATGTTTGATACAAGCACGGTTGCTTGCATGTAAATCGTTTCTTCTTTGACTTGTTGACAATATTTGTGATGGAGTTCGAACTGAGTAGTATGGCTTTCGATTCTTGGATTTTTTGGTAGTACACATGGCAGTGAATTTGATGTGGCTCTCTCATGTGTCATGGTTGGTTGGACCAGATCATGGTGTTGACAAGAATGGTAGATTGAAGTTGTTTTCACCCATGGTAGGATCTGGAACCGGGGGAGTGAAATCTTAATCGTTTTTTGAGTTCTTGGAACTTTTTCAGTTAGAGATTTGTGATTGTACCTTATGCATTTTCTTAGTTTCGATCAGGTGGTGTTACCATACCTGCTCGAGGGGGAGTGTTAGGATATTGTAGGGTTCATATTAGGGTATATGTTCCTTTTATTCTATCCTGTGGTATGCAGTGCACCAGTTGCATGTGCATTCACCACAGGTAAGCATTTATTCGTTGTATCCCCTATCTTAGACTAAGAGATGTAACCAGTTGCATGTGCATTCACCACAGAATCATATGCCCTCTTCAAGGTTGCTTGTTTACCAGCATCAATGAAACCCTGAAGAGTAGAAGAGGAAGGGCGTATTGAGAGATCTCATTCTTGACAGCCAAAATAAGCACAGGAACTCAGTTTGGAGCAATAAGCAGATTCAATCTTAAGCAGCAGGCATTAACATAAAAAGCATAGGTAAGATTTCTGTCGTCACAATTCTTCAAGATTACTTAGCAACTGAATAGGCTCACATGATGTTCAAATGCATTCATGTATTGAACCAGCGAGGTGGGAATAGTGGGAAATGTGCGGTTGATCAAAAGGTGTTAAGTTTGCATGACATTTTCTGCGGCATGACAATGCAGGTGTTATGTACCGGACATTCATAAGTTTTGTTCATCATAGCAGGGCTTGAAAGGAATAACTCCGAACATGCAGCTAGGAAAGAGTGCTTGCCAGCTGCTTTGTCGACTGCTTGCTATGTTACTAATGCTGCAGATATACCAATGGAAACTACTCCAATTGCAATCGATGAAATTGTGGAAGTAGAAGAGCTTTACGATGCAAATTGCAAATATCTCATGTACTCTTGTGTATTTAAAGGTGAGCTTTGGAGGTTATTTCAGTATACAATTTTTTGTAACATTGATATGTGTATGCTAACATCCATTTGTACACACTTGCATACCGCTAAGGAATAGATGTATGGTATAAAAACAAGAAGTTTCTTCAAATGGAATAAGTCAACTTGCTTTGCATGTGCAGGTCCCCTATAAGATATAACATTTTCTAATCACTTTGCCACCAAATACGCCAAGTTGAATGAAGACGAGGCCAACTTGTTGCAAAACATGTACTATTGTGCGTTCTGTGGCGTGACTGACTGGGGTGATGGACAACGCGCTAACCAAGCAGGTTTCAGTAGAATGGTGGATCCTGTGAAGCAGAAAAATCCATCTAGGCCTAATGAAGATGTGTCTTTAAAAATCGGCGAAAATCTGGTATACTTCGATCCGAAAGTTGTTGCGCCCAGCTTCTCGGCACAAGAAGTCACTCTTAGAAATGGCAGGCCTGTTGTCAATATTATCCGATGTTTGTGACAAATCAATCACACGCTCTGCATCAGTGTCGTATCCACACATATACACAACGTGGAAGAGATGTTCGCTGTTAGGAAACGAGAATTGACACCGAATGGATATGACCAGTTGATGAGTGGTGCCCCTTCTAAATCATTCAAGGGTCAGGCTGTCATCAAGTCTCGAAAGTTGATCAAATCATGAATGCTTTTGGACAGAACTGGCAGGTTGCTATGGTGAAATTTATTGCCTACTTGTTCAGGCAGCTCAATTTTTCTCTAATAATTTTTACTCAGTTCTGACATGATGTGCAGGGCTTGTCTAATGTTTTTACTGGGAGACTGTTTGGTCAACACATCTTGAATTAACTGAATGCCTGTATATTCAGGTCATTAAAATACTGATAGAAGGTGGCTGCAAAGTGGATCCTCTGAACTCGTCTAAGTGGACGCCTCTGCATAGGGCTGCCTATAATGGCAGAAAGGCTGCAGCTGTGCTCTTGGTGAAACTTGGGGCATCTTTGAGAGCTAAGAATAAGGAGGGCAACACTGCTCTACACCTTGCATGCTTCATGAACCACTTGGGTGTTATAGAGGTGAGGTAACTGGCTTAGAAGGTAGCTAAACAGACGCAACAAGCATTTTTGTCTTCGGAATTATCCTAGCAAGCACCCTATGAGCGCTAATAAGAAGTTCCTGTCGAAGTATAATTTGGCAAATCATGGCTTGTTCGCCCCTTGAGGTTTGTAACTCCACAGTGGATATGTCTTTCAGGGAGGCATTTGTAGCTCAAGTGTTGTGCAGTATATTTGGAGGAGCTTGAATGATTTCAACCATTCAGCAATTCAGGGAGATGCTGATTCTCCGATGTTGCATCAAATTAAAAATTTGTTTATGATTTCAAAGTGATTCTCTATCGTACAAGATATGTTGTACTAGATAAGAAGGATCAGAGTGAACTAGTCTTTCTCTCTGATGTTCAGTCTCGTGAATTGCTGGATTTAAATTAGCGAGCACACATGCACATTGTGATGTACATTCCACGCACGATTGCACATTGTTTTGTACTCACTCATATGTTTAAGTAACTTTCAATTTTAAACGCCATTCAAACTATTTGAGCAGCATTTTTGCTTGTCTCTCAAATTCTGAACATGTCCTCATCGCATTGAGATTTCTGGTTCAGACATGATGAGAACTTCGACATGGAACCTTCAAAGAGACGTGGATAAGTCGTGCACTCTGACTTCAGTCCATATTTTAATGACTTCTTATTCATTTCCAAATACAATCATTACAAAATGGAGTAACTTGTGAAGAACTTGTATCTAATATTTCTTGTTTACTTACCTACCCATACAGCCTAAACATATACGACAGGTTTACAAATTTCTAATTAAGAGAGCGTAAGTGACTCAAATGCTGGTAATTCAAACGGTATGCCATGCAGCACGTCGAAATTTTCAATGCTAAATCTGCGCCCTACATTGATATACTACATCCAGCTTCCAACTACGCATACATATGTGGTGGGCGGGAAAATTCATCCTTCTGCCGTACATTCTATTTATTTCCAGGAGAAACAATTTGATATCTACAGGGTCTTGAAATCAGAATCAAACTGAAATGGAAGAGCAGTTAAAGGATCTGTTGAGCCAGATTTATTCACCGACATCAAGCTTTAGCTTAGCTCCAAATGTATCTGAGTCGAAGCCGTTGACCGCAGATGAATTTAGGATGTATATTTACAAGGTTTGTGCTATTTCCCCAAATACACGTCCTTACAACCCAAGGCTGAACAACGCGTCCCAAACTAGGTCGTTCCTTGCACTCGAAGAGGCCCACATTCTTGGGTTGAGTGTTCTTATTGTCATCCAGGAGAGAAGGCTAGTAGGTACGAGTAACTTAGATGAACAGGTTACGAGGATTCATCCCCGTTTCTAATGTCCTTTTTCATCAGGCGTGATCCTCAGGCTTTTAATTACGCCCCCATTGCTTGCCCCAACATGAAGGTATGGCCTCTCTTCTCACTCTACCTGCGTAGCTTTTACCTTAAAGCGTTTTTAATGCACAGACTGAGACTATGCCCCTGCAGTGCCGTTGAAGTGTTGTATGGGTCTACATGCAGATCCCTCCAGGATAAAATAAGTCGACTTGAAGTGTCTTAGTCCAGTCCCAGCATTGTACCGGCTCAACTACGCCCATGGAGATAAGGTCAACACTGTCTGCTACGACTGCTTTGCAGACAAGAAGGCATGGCTAAAACCTTGCTCATATTGCCATTTTTGCAGGTTGGGGAAGAGTGTACTTGGGATTACTGTGCCATCACTATCACTGATGACCCAGAGGATCCAGATCTCTTTAATCTTTTAATCAACTGCACATGCGGTGGCGGCACAAGACCAAGAAGGAAAGTATCCCTTCCAATAAATCCAGATGAGCTAGTGGTTGATTGCAAAGCTTGTCCATTGTCTATCATAACGTTGAAAAAGAGAGTGAAAGTAGGCTAAAGATCATTTACAACCTATCCAGTGATGCATGAATAGTATGACTTTCCCAACAGCTCGTGTGCTCATGGTAATTGTTCGCTTGTAGTTTCAATATCAGTATTTGTTTCTTCCTAGGGATTTCCTCCCACTCATGTTACCTATTAGGAAATTGCGCGCGCACTTTTTTAAGCTTGCATCGTCAATCAGCATTAAAAGAAAAGGAATTATATTTTCAATTCAGGCTCAGGTATCCGTCAAATGTTGGAATCGACGACTCATCCCCGAGATGACGTCGTATAATCTGTACATCTTGCTCAGTGTTAAGCAGCATTTAACCCAATTTCATAAATAATTTACCAATGTTAAAATCTATTACGGAGAATTCAGGTTGAAACTAACATGATAACAGTTAAAGTACCTATCCTTAATACTTTAATTTAATTACTAAGATGTTTACATTAGGGTAATAGTTATTTAACTCCCTGCACTGCACATGTACAACGTTATTCTCAATTCAACCCCAAATCATCACGTTAATCGCCCGTGAAATTAACTATGTGCATGTTTAATACGAGTTGAATACGCCGTTTGGCATAGTGTAGTAGCTGGCAACTCCTAAATCCTTGATCTCTACCATGCTGCCTAGCTGCTGCTTCAGCTCTATCACATTAGCAAGCACAGTGGATCCAATTAATCCAATCAGCATGTCATCGACATGGCAACACACACCTTCATACCCAGCTGCTGCTGTCTCCCTCCAGAAGAAAGCAAGGTCTGCATCTGATGCTGTCCAGCCAAAACTTGTCATCATATCCTTAAGCTTCTCATACCATGCTCTTGATGCTTGTTTGAGTCCATACAGAGCTTTTCTGAGTCTGTACACTTGGGTTCCACCATCTACCTCCTCTGGGAGCCTGATGTAGATCTCTTCTGTCAGCTCAGCATTCAAGAACGCTGTCTTCACATCTACCTAGTGGACTGTCCAGTTCCTAGTGGCAACTGTTGCTAGGAAACTTCTAACTGACTCCAGCTTGCTGACTGGGGCCCATGTGTCATCAAAGTCTATTCCAGCACGTTGTGCATAGCCCTTTACAACAATCCTGGCCTTGTATCTATCAAAGCCACCATTAGCCTTCACCTTCACATCATACACAACCATAGTGGGGATGGGCTTCTTGCTGTAATCACTGACCGGCTCAAGGACTCCCATCTCAAAGATGGAGTTCTTTTCCTCGACCATTGCTGCCCTGAAATTGGCTGATTGAGGGTGGAGGAGAACATCCCTCCATGTCTTAGGGATTTGCACAGCTCCTCCTGAGTGCATAACAACACGTTGCTGCACTGTCTTGGCTTTCATTGCAACATACCTCTCTGGGGGCTGTCCCTTATTAGATCTGCCACTTATCCTGAGAGTTGTAGCTGGTGTTGGTGCTGCTCCTTCAGGCTCTAGCACCTCTGTTTGTTCATCTTGCACATCAGGCTCCTCTTGTTGCAATTGCTGAGGAGGTGGTGTAGGTGGTGCAGGTGGTGGAGTAACTGTAAAGTCATCTCCCCCCACATCAAAGTCTGTCATGGACTGAGATGTGCCAACTGCTGTAGGGACTTGATGGGTGGTAGGCAGAAAGGACACATCCCTACTCTCAACCACCTTACCAGTATCCATCAATACTCTGTAGGCCTTAGAATCCTGTGAGTAACCTACCAGGATCCCCTTGTCACTTACTGGACTCAGTTTTCCAGCCTCTTGCTGGTGCCTTGGCAGCCTCAGTACATAGCAGACAGTCCCGAAAGGCTGCATGTGAGAGATGTCAGGGGCCTCCCCAAGCAAAGCCTGGAATGGGGAAATGTGCCCTTCAAGTGCATTGTTAGGCATTCTATTTAGCTGATACCTGCTAATCCTCAGTGCTTCAGGCCAGTACATCGGTGACATTCCAACTGCATTAAGCTGGGTCCTAGCCATTTCCATTAGTGTCCTGTTGCATCTTTCAGCCACTCCATTATGCTGAGGAGTGTGAGGAGTGGTAGTCTCCACTCTGATCCCATGCTGTTTGGCATAGCTCATCATACGATGGTTGATGTTAACTCCTTCCCATTATCAAACCTCATGATGGTGGTGGGTACACCCATCTGTGTTTGAAAGAGTTTCTGCAGCTCAATTGCTGTGCAGTCTGCAGCATCTGATTTGCGAGGCAAGAACCTCACTGCACCATATCTTGTACCATCATCAATCACTGACAGCATGTAGAATTCACCATCAGGTCCCTCGGCTCTGAGTGGTCCACATAAGTCAATGTGCAGGCACTTGCCTTTACCAAATCTTGTGGAGGAGGTGGGGAAAGATGGCCTAATCTGCTTGTTGGCTACACATGCCTCACACTGGAAGGCATTTATTTGTTCCTTGGTCAGGGTGATGATTGGTGTAGTCAGACCTGACATGTTTTTTAGAGTGTTGCTCTTCAATGCATGCTGCAGCTTTCAGGTTGAAACTAACATGATAACAGTTAAAGTACCTATCCTTAATACTTTAATTTAATTACTAAGATGTTTACATTAGGGTAATAGTTATTTAACTCCCTGCACTGCACATGTACAACGTTATTCTCAATTCAACCCCAAATCATCACGTTAATCGCCCGTGAAATTAACTATGTGCATGTTTAATACGAGTTGAATACGCCGTTTGGCATAGTGTAGTAGCTGGCAACTCCTAAATCCTTGATCTCTACCATGCTGCCTAGCTGCTGCTTCAGCTCTATCACATTAGCAAGCACAGTGGATCCAATTAATCCAATCAGCATGTCATCGACATGGCAACACACACCTTCATACCCAGCTGCTGCTGTCTCCCTCCAGAAGAAAGCAAGGTCTGCATCTGATGCTGTCCAGCCAAAACTTGTCATCATATCCTTAAGCTTCTCATACCATGCTCTTGATGCTTGTTTGAGTCCATACAGAGCTTTTCTGAGTCTGTACACTTGGGTTCCACCATCTACCTCCTCTGGGAGCCTGATGTAGATCTCTTCTGTCAGCTCAGCATTCAAGAACGCTGTCTTCACATCTACCTGGTGGACTGTCCAGTTCCTAGTGGCAACTGTTGCTAGGAAACTTCTAACTGACTCCAGCTTGCTGACTGGGGCCCATGTGTCATCAAAGTCTATTCCAGCACGTTGTGCATAGCCCTTTACAACAATCCTGGCCTTGTATCTATCAAAGCCTACCATTAGCCTTCACCTTCACATCATACACAACCATAGTGGGGATGGGCTTCTT